>JAPTGZ010000007.1:26823599-26838699 GCA_029814645.1 Fowleria isostigma | reverse complement strand
CAATCATCGCCGGCGTGCGGCGCGGACAGCTGCGTATCGGAACCGGATCATCCAGGACTCTCCAGCTGCTGAAGTCCAGTTCTGACCCGGTACTCTGCTGCGAGTTCTGTGATGCCATTACAGAATTAAGCCCCATGTTTCTTACATGGAATTTTGTGAGAGCGCTGTCACAGTTAGGTGACAGAAGCCGTGTGTCTTTGCGCATCCGCCTCCGCCCGGACGCGCAAAGACGCACGGAGACAGAGGGATGAGAGGAAGTCTAACCCTCGCTGTCCGTTGTGCTGAACCCTTACTATTGACTAACGTTAGTTTACTGTTGTCAGCCCCGCTGTTGGACATATGTATATGGTTTGTATGCTTAAATTCTGTGAAGCCCTGTGAGGCAACCTTGTTGTGATACTGGCCTATAGAAATAAAACTTAATTGAAATTAAAGCAATGTAATCACTATTTTTAATGAGTTCAAAAGGCCCGGTCTTGAGCACCGCCCCTGGCCTGGTACTGAATTGTTCTGCCATTGCATCATATGTATTAGTCCCTTATTATTTCCAGCACCATTTGTCCATCGTATGAACATTCCAGCAACACCAGTGGACATGATCAGTTTTTGAGAGATCTACTTACTATTTTAAAACTCACATTGCTAAGTTATGTTGACACATTTAAATTTACATTTCACTGAACTGACATAACCTTGAGTTGCAGCACCAATAACTCATGAAGTTAAGTTGAAATTCACAACTCATGTAAAGTGGAAGTAAATTCTAGAAATAAGTTGTGATAACTAACTGAGCTGATGACTTTTTACAGCGTAGAGCCATTCTGGAAATACTGTATATGAAGTATTCAGCAGTAAAAACAAAGGTTTAAGGGAGAAAAACAGCTTTTATTTTGTATTTAGTGACTTCCCTTTGCATTTAACATGCCTTTAATCTTTTGTTCAGACAATATGAGATTTGTGGCATTAATTATCTGAGGTCCATCATGGTCTTTGAGTGACAAGGCTTTTAACGCAATTTTAAAAATTGCAGAAAATTATTCCGACCATTTTTCCTCCTGATACATATCTTCATGTTGGCTTCTTTCTGTACATGCAACATATTATCATTATTTCCTGGCGTAGCTACTTGTAAAATCTCTAGTTTTACAGCACCCTCTCTGAATAATGTGAAAATGCGGTGGTGGTGTAAATGATAAACAATTAAAATATGAGTCAGTCACTTGAAAATCGAGTCATTTTCAATTAGTTGTTAATGTTGCCCTTTATTAACCAGAGTCTAAACCTCTGCTGCTTTCAAACCATTATAGGCAAGTAAATGAAACTGTGACTCATTAGGTTCTGCATACATGCTGTTTGCATAGAGTTGTGTAAGATTCATATGTAACATGCATTTAAGCTGAAAAAAGAAGACTGAGTCCATGTTTCCCACACAGTCTGACTTTATCAGTGGCAGCTGGAGGGAATATCACTCACCCAAAACTTATGTTTTACTTTTTTGTGCTAAAACAAAGGGGAAAAACTTGGAGTTTTTATTTATCTGTAATGCTATTGTTTTACTGGTCTGGCCCACTTGAGATCAGATTTGGCTGTATGTGGCCCCTGAACTAAAATCAGTTTGACATCCCTGCATTAGGGACTTCTAGATTAACCCTTAAAGACCCAAACCTTCACTGCCGACCAAAACCATCTACTAATATAAACAGTTTAATCCCTGTTCATCCAATAATACATGTCAGTAATTGCTGTGACACACAGTTTGTCATCTTTTCATGGTCATCAGATATGACCCATTTGGATGTTCAGAGGCTCTGTAGTTACCATGGAAACAACGCTATCTTCTACAGCGTTGATTCACCAGAAAAAAACAATGGAATTGGATCAATGACAGTGGATGGAGACACTTGGTTTATATTCAGTTATTGATATTTTTGTTGAATCATCAAGTCATTTTTGTCTTGAGTTTTCTCTGTTTTTGATACAATAATCTTTGACTTTAATCTGAGTTTTCATGAACATCTACATGATCAGCGAGTTAAATATAGGAAAAATACCTGTATGTCGCTGAAAAAAATGCAAAATAAAGAAGATAGTACAATAAATGGTGATAAATCATTTAAGAAAAGTTAAATGTAGAGAAAAATCTATTTGGGAACTGAAACAAATATCATACTTGGTCCTTATGGGTTAAAACACAAAAAGAACAGCGAGCGCATCATTGGCTGTATAAAAATCCTGGCTGAAATTTTGTGAAATGGCGTGTCTGCCACACGCTGAAGATCACCCAGACATTATTGAATCCTCATAGTATCAGGCAGTAGATTGGCCTCCTTATTTCCTCCAATACGAATCCCCTTGAGCATTTTTGAACCATTCTGTATCTGTAAGTATGCCAGCTGGATGGTCCTCCCACTGCTCACTGTAGTGAGATGTCGCCATGGCCGAGTGGGATCCAATCCACCGATCAATAACGTGGTGACCTGCGTGTCATGAAGGCTGCGGGCCTCACTGGTGGACACACATGCTGCTGAAGTTTCACCAAATATAGGATCTGCAATAAACTCCCTGGTGTCTGCAGTGTGTCTGAAACCTGCCAGTCACATCGTATTAGAACATTTCTCGGTTGATTTGTTGTTATATCCTATTTAATATATTGTAATGTTACATTTTTAACACCTCCTTGTAGCCTGTATACACTGAATATAGTCACAGTAATTAGTGATAAACACCCTCTGGAGGATTAAGCGGTTGAGAAAATGAATGAATGAATGAATGAATAAATAGCATACAGTGTTATAGAGCTTCATTTTAATAGATGTTAAAAGCTACACATGGAGGAAATACTGTTTCCACTCTGACTACATGAATTACAACCAGCTGAGAGGTAACTATGGAATTTGTGTCCTGTATCACACACTGAAGATTTAATGCTTCAGTTGGTGCTGTTGAAACACGAGGCACATGTGATTTATAGAAGTAAATGTTGAACAAACAACCCAGGGCTGGTAGAGAAAGAATGAATGAGAGAAAAACCATGAAATCAAAAAGATTAATTAAATAAATGTTGTTTTCTAATTATCTCACAGTGGTTAATGTTCTAAATAAGAAGCATGGAGTACATAAAACCATCTACAAGACTGTTTAACATCGTTTTCATTAGTCACTGTTACACATAATTTGGATGGAATTAAATGATAACATTTTTACTTGAGCTTGAAACTATTAGATTGAATTAAATTAGATTAGATTAGATAGAACTTTTTTGACCCCTTGAGCAAGAGCCTTGAGGAAATTAAGGTTCCAGTAGCAGCACAATACAAACTGTACACACAGTAAATATTACAAGATAGTAGGAAAAACATAGTAATAAAATAGCAGTAAAAATACTAGTGAAAAACACAAGAAAGGGATGAATAATAAAGTAGTAATGATCTCTAACACTGTTGGTCATTCTGCATGATGTGCACATTTGAAGTTTATTTTGATATTAGACCTAATATTGATAACTAATTGATTTGTGACATTATTTTGTCATAAATAGCGACACTTGTTAATCTCATGATGCTTTTCTCTAAATGAGGTGTTTTTTTTTCCACAGTAGCATTCTCATTTGGTTCACTGCTGACATAACTACAATATTAACTATTTGAAATGTCAATATGACATTTTCGCACCTTATTAATTGTTAAACATAACTCCCACACGTTTTCTGATTGTCTATGAATTCTTTACATTGCAGTTCCAGAAGGAAACTGAATAAACATACGTCTCCATACACATCTGAACAAAGTCAAACATAATATATCAACAATTCTTCTGAGTTTAGACCGATGATGCTTTTAGGTTTAATACTGGAAATGATGCAGCTCCTATGGGATGCGTCAGATGTTGTAAACGACCGTGGCCACAATAACCATGGAAACGCATTAATCATCTTGCAGTCAGTTCGCCTCTCAGATCTCCAAGTTTGTAACCAAGCTCCTGAATTTAATTTGAGATAATGGCATAAAGTGACGCATTAAACAGAGGGCAGTGTGAGTAATAATGTGATGTGAGGGCAAAGTCAAAGATGCACAAACCCCTCACATACTCGCTATACCACTATGAATCATTTATGTACATAAATGGCACAGAGACATTCTGTATATTTAACAAAATCATGCACACAGTGGTGTTGGATTATTTACACGTGATGCTGAACACCAGGCTTCTACTATGAGACTGACCCCAGATTTGGACCTGGGTCTGCTTTCTGACCTCACTCAGTCTCAGTGTTTGCTGCAGATAATGGTGTAATGTAAGTGAATTACTGATCTCATCTCATACCTCAAATAGTAATTTGGGCTATGCTGATAGTTTTTCAAACATATTTGATATTGAGGAGGAAAAATATGGATGATTACTTAGTGGTGTTCCATGTGAGACCGTAATGACCAGTGACAGATGGTCGCTGGTCAAATAAAATTTTTGGATAAATTCTTAAAAGAAAATGTGCATTTCAATCCATTTCATATACATTTTTTTTAATCTCACCCAGGGACGGTTCTGGGCTATGTTCTATCCTCTTCCAGTCCAAGTAGCAGCTCAGCCAGTGGTTGACTGGTCACTGCGCACCACTGTCGTACGATAGACTGGAGTTTGATCCTTGCTCAGAACTGTTACTGTTTTTTTATCCTTGTATTTGATTAAACTCAAATCCATTTAGCTTTGATGGTAAGTTTTACGTGCACTGTGTAAAAACAGAGTGTCATCTCCAGTACCAGGGTTTCATCTATTTGGACTAGACTGCAGAGATGAACGTGAGCTCACTGGACGTGTGTTCGCGGGATGCATCTGTGACTGTGACACACGATTCTTTTTGACACCGTGGACATAAAGGCCATTGTCTGTGACGTCCACAGGTTTAGAATGTCCTCTCCATCCCAGAACAAGTGTCCCTCAATGTAGCATTAGACCTCTCATTCTCTATCGTCTTCTTCATCTTCATCCTCCCACTCAGTAAACTCATCTCTTTTTCTTTCTCCGGTTCGAGGGTGATTTTACAAGATTGTGTGCGCTATAGTGACAACAGGTGTAAACCTGTTAGAGACCACCCTGTATAAATGAGGACTTTACACGTGTTTTCATGAACAGTGATGCGTAATGGAGACAGTGACTAAAAATATAGGAGACGCAGCACGAATGGAAAAGTCCACTATATGGAAGGAATTGGAAATGCCAGAAACTCTGTGAGAGAGAGAGAGAGTTGCGTTATGTTGCGGTACTTAATGGTCTCCCCCGCTGTCTCTCTCTCTGTCTCTCTCTCTCGCTCTCTCTCGCTCTCTGGGGCGCACTGTGCGGAACACAGATTCATGTCGGTCTGTGGATCTGTGTGTGTAATGCATCCACAAGGCTGTCAATTTGGAGACAAGGTGAAATATGTTTTAATAAATATTTCCTCATTCATTCATAAATGTGAGAGAGGGTGAAGAGAGTGAAAAGTGTTCATTAACACATGCAAACCTTTTTTACTTGTTTTTTTGAGACGTATTAGATATAGACACAGTTTTTTTTTCCCTCCCTTCCACTGGCGCCCCCTCTGGATGGTGGTGCCCTAGGCGGCCGCCTAGTCGGCCTATGCCACAGGCCGCCCCTGATCTACCAGCTGTGAAGGCACTGTGTTGTGTGTGTGTGTGTTTGTCTTCATTGTCGTCTTCAAACTTCTTTTCTGTCGACAATACTGGTCATATTGATTGAAATTTTTTAATATATTTTTATTGGAACAGTATCTAAAAAGTGTAATCACAGTTTTGAGAAATTTTGATTTTTGATGAATTTTCTTAAATATTAGAAATGTGCCTTTACTTATAATGGTCCATATTTTGATGATTTATACATGTAATGGATCTTATGCACAGCCCAACTACTCCCTGAATTTAGAGATAGGGATGGAATTGGTAAGAATTTAAAGATTTCAATGCCATTATCGATTCTGCTTGTTGATCCGAGTCCTTATCAATTCTCTTATTGATTCTCATTGGATGAGGGAATAAGAGTACAAACAACTTTGTTTGCATTAAGTCTATTTTATATTATATTATATATAATAATACATTATTTCCATCTCTACATAGAAAATATAACATATACAATATGCACTAATAATAATACCAGATGACACCTGGTCCAGTTTGTGTTCTATACCTGTAAAATACATGTGAAGTACTTGTTGGAGCTGTAGTAGATCAGAGTTTACAGTGGATCTGACTAATACACGGATACATAGTGTGTTTTAACCTACTGTTCCTGCTCCTATTTCTTATCAGTTACATTGGAGCCACTGTGGTACTCATGGAGCTGAGCTGTGGACTGGTACTGGTGATGTGGATTGCTGTGGACCGGTACCAAGCGTGGAACCGTGGACAGGTGTCCTATGATAGAACACGGGTAGTGGAGGGCTGTTGTGCACAAGCGTGGCTAAGTATCGTATCAAATACGTGACATTGGTGCAGATTAATGTCCTGCTGTGGACAAATGTTTTTGTCATATTTTTGGATTTCCTCCTTTGAAAAAATGGACCTGGTGTCATCTACACCTGAAATACAGACAGATTTGGGGAGTTTCTGCCTGGACGCCATGGCAGCTATGTTCTGAACCAAAACAACGCAGCGTGCGTGTGACGTCATTGCGCATGTGCATGTTAATTTTGTGTAGGGCATTTTGTCAAAAAACAAAGGTGCTTTAAATTTTGTTCGCTAAGCCTCAGGTCTGGATCACAAATCAGTAGCTGTGTCTCAGTAAAATATATATTGAATTTGAGGCAAACTTCAGTCCCAAAAACAAAAAGATTAATTTTGTGTTCTTCCATAGTCTGGTTTTGAGTGAATAATTTTGGCTGCGTTGTGTTACAAATAGTTGGAGCTGTGGGCTATATTAAAATGGATCTCATAAACATCAGAAGCAGAACATTCTGTTGTTTTCTATGAAATGGCTGTGATGTCTTTTTCCATGGATGAAGCAGAGGAATAATCTAGTCTCATCATAATCTGTTGCAACAGAAATGTTTTGACAATTTATACATTACATTTAAGACACATTATCGTCCAGTGCTGGGTCACATCTTTCCACTCAAACTTGTTCACTGACTGCTGCATGTTTACTTGTACTCCACCACCCAGAAACAACAGTGGTATGTCACTTCCGGCCAGTGGTGATTGCTATGTATGGGTCCTGCCCAGACCCATCATTCATGTAATAAAAAGGTCCAGTGTGGTGCATTTATGGCAATTTAGTTTTGTTTTGTAAGTAATAAACAAAGCACAATTGTCTGGGGTCTGGAGGGGGGCGTTAACAGGCCAGGACTGACACTTTCCCCCCATTTGTGGCTTGTCCACAGACCGCCTCTAAACCCATTGTAATTCTAAAAACAACTAATAACTCCAAAAGTATTGGTCGTATTAATAAGCTACTTTGGTCTGTCTGATCCAGTTGTAGTAGGTGCCAATGTTGATACCGGTATGTTGGGACTATGGGAGTAAATGTGGCATTATAGTTTTGAACTTCATTTCCCATTATGCAGCATAGTAGTGGCTTCCATGGTTGTAGGGCTATTGTATTCTAAAATCATTAATATTTCTGAAAATATTGATCCGATCAACTTGCCGAGATTTGACCAGTGGAGACAGGATTATTCCTCAACTGTAGGTACCAAATTGGCCAGGTAAACACATTTCCATTTGTCACAATTCTGCTGATACACACATACACACACACACACACGCACATGCACACACACACACACGCACACACACACGCACACACACACACGCACACACACACACACAGACATTCTTTTGCCGGCGCACATTCTCACATTTTCTCACACACACAGATGGACAGACAGACAGACAGACAGACAGAATGACCAAGCTCTTAGACACCAGGGGAGGAGGGCCTGAGTGAGGAAACCTCATGTGTATGTACTACAAACAATAGGATTATTATTATTATCACTACTTTGTTTTTTTTTTTTAGAAATCGGGACTGGACAAATGCAAGTTCTCCTAGGAGACACTGCATTGGTTGTGTGAAATTTTCTTCGACTATAACTCAATTGGTTTCTAGAGTTTTAACAATTCTGTCAGAAGGCTTCAGCTTAAATTCTGTAATAATACCCTAAATAACAGCATCTGTCGCCTCCGTTCCCACCATAAAAGCTCATACCCACAGGTGGACAAGCGGTGATGTTTTATAGCTTCTGGAACTGTGGGCAGTGCACTAACATCAGACATCGTGACCTTTCACCCATAGGTGGGCCCTATGGCTTTATCAGTCTCACCCTCGTCCTCCATCATCTCACCAACGGGTGGTTTGTCTCACTCAGCCGTGGACGAGAGGCATCGTCCTTGTGGCTGTGGTGTGTTGGTGGTGGTCAGGTCTCAGCTGGGGGGTCTGTCCTCCTCCAGGCCCATCTTCAGTGTGTGACATCGAAAGAGGAAAAGGAGGAGGGAGAGGGAGTGCAGCAGGAGACGGACTACATATACAACTATGTGTTTACTACATTTATTTCTATGATTTGTATTTTTTCTTTGTTTTTGTATTTTCCACCTATGGAAATTGCTTTTGTAGTTTCTTTCTTTCTTCACAATATTTCAGACATTCTCTGTGTTCTTCGATGGTTTCTTAATCTTTGTTCCTCTTTTCCCTTTTTTTTTTTTTCCTTTGGCTCATTCAATTTAGCTATACTCATTGTTTCCTCTTTTTTCTTTCCCCTTGGAAACTTGCACTTTTATACCCAGAAATCTACACACTGTAGTGCGTCTTCCCCATATTTTCTAAAGATATCTTTATAATTTGGGCTTGACCGGTCAATTGTCATCTCAGCTAGGGATCCCCTCTCACTCTTACTCGGCCGATTTCCCATTTTACAGTTAGTATGTCTACTAATCGGTTTTCTCCTTTGACTCCTTGTCAGGTGGAAAATGTTAAACTACCCCGCTTGTGACCCACTTTCATGAGCTTATCTCCACTTTAGTCACTTCTAAAGTGGGCCCTCAATTTAGGCACTTCTGGACCCTTGGACCCTTGACTCAGGGACTTCTGAGTTGGACCCGCCACTATGAATCAGACTCCTCAGTTACCTCAATTTAGTTGCTTTTTTTTTTTTTTAACAAAAGACCAAATTGCCTCAAAGACTTTCACTAATGCTTTTTACTACAGTTTATAGGAATAAACTAAATGCGCACAATTCCCCTCGAATTCGTGTCCCACTGAGAGTCTGTTCACTATTCATAGGGCCCTTCACTGTGGGTCGACTCACAGTAACACCTCAGGAGTGATGAGAGATCCCCAACCAGAAAATCCAAAAAAAATTATACCCAAAAGAAATTATCCAATTCAAATTATAAATAATCAAAAGAGATTTTATACCCAATATAAAACTTTCTCACCGTGTGTCTTCCTGGTTCGCTCCACATTATGCTGAATCCCACTGGTGGCTGGGCGGAGTCCGGCGTCGGTCCCCGTTTATGTGGTCAGTTGTTGTGGAGACACGGTCTTTGTGCTGTGGGATGATCAGTCCGCCGACGCACGTTCTCTGTCTGGAAACACACGCCAGGATCCTGCCGACAACGCCAATTGTGGTGGAAGTTTTAAAATGACACAGTGAGAATATATTCTAAAAATAGAATTATTTAAGAAAAGGAAAAAAAATTATGGCAATCATGAGACCAGACAAGACACACACGGGTGGAGTATCAAGTGAGTCTAACTCAATCAGGGATGGCACAATATTTTAAACATGGATTCCTTTCTCCTCCTCCACTGATAAACACCCAATACATCAGTGGAATGTACTTTTGTCCCAGTTCGTACCAGCACATACCAGTGCCAAAACAAAGCCTTGGTCCTTGATTCTCTCAGTAGAAGAACAGACTATCTAACAGCAGTGTCCTATGCGTTTATCCCTGGTCTGGAGGTCGACCCGACATAAGGTCAACACGCAGACCTGAAGAAATCCAAAGAGGCTGGAAGAATTGAAATCAATAAGTGCTAAAATGATTCTATCATTACATCATATTGTCACAAATGTAAATTTCTATAACATATGCCAATTATTTACACGTATTAATAGGATTAGTGTATCAAGGTATTAAACAGTTTAGATGACTCAATAGTTTTGGTCATCAGTGGATGCTTGGGTCTTTATGGGTCAAAGTGGAAAATAATCTGTATGGGTGCAGAGGGACACTGATAAACCAGTATGCATGACTCCATAGTCTGAATCTGATGGAGCTAAACGAGATCCAACTATTTTAAAAGGATTTTTATGTACTATATACTTTAACAAGCCAAATACACGCAGTAAAAACAGGCCTATAAACAAAGTGGAACTGTAAAGTTTGTAAAGTGCAGCAGACCTGGTTGGGTGGTCATGTTTTATTCTCTCCACTGAAACAGCAAAGTCCGAGTGTCCCTTTGATCCACTTTACAAGACAACCCACAGACAATTTAGTGAACTTACATAATATTAGCCTTCTGTATACAGTCTACAGATTGGCTTAGCTGGCAAATACAGCAGCTGACCTTTGGTTAAAGTTATCAGATCCACCGCTTCAGAAGATAAATCTGTTTCATTTTTCTGTGATTATCTTCCTCTCCTCAGTGGGAAATTTTCCTTCACTGTCACCTCTCTGCAGTAAATATACTAACTCGGGAACTTAAGTACACAATTAGTATACGGTACTTGTACTTTACATTTTATATTCTATGACATTTCAACGTTACCACATCTCAGGAGAAGATATTGCAGTTCTCTATATTATAAAAACCAAGTGGTGCCTGTGTGCATGTGTATTTGTGTGTGTGTCCAGGGATTCACGCAAAATCCAGGAAGAGCCGACTGCTGTAGTGTGGCATACTTATGTATTTTCAGTCAAGGAACAGACTGGCAAAAAAACAGCAAGCTGATAGGACCAATATTTTGGGAGATATTATTATAGTAATTTTGGAATACAATAGCTTTACAATCATGTTGCTATGGCCAGAATGCTTTGGCGGTGACTTCTGGACAAATGCGGTACTGCATGCACAAATACATAACAGCATAAAAACTACCACATCTAGAACCTGTGGATCCCCAGGGGTCAACAAGCTAGTTTACTTAATCACTTTAGCCTACATTAATTATAAGTACTTTTACAGATTATTAACATAAACATAAACATCATAAGTTATTATAGATTCTACCCAGTAAGATATACAGTAATTAAAACCAGCCCTGATATTAAAGATACACATAAAACATATTAAAGCATTAACACTCCAGTGGTAGCCTGAATGATATTGTTGGTATTTTAATTATGAGCTGATGCTGATACTGTTGTACTTGTTAAGGATTTGGATGCATAACTTTTGCCTTGAGTATCTTTACACTGTGGTTCTACTCATGCACGAGTACGTCCTCCGCCACAGCCTTTCTCTCTTTACCAATCGTTTCCTTTGTCTCTCTTGTGATCTGATCTCTTTGGCGTTGGGTTAATATTTGATTAGCTACCTCTATAAACACTAATTTTTCAGGTTTATTAGCCCCTTTACCACACTGGGTCTTAGTGTAGCACATCTCCACTTTTCTTCTGCTTCACCTGATCTTCATTTTTATCTCTCAAGCTGTTATTTGGGGGGGGATTTTTTAATTTATTTTTTCCATCCACCATCTGTTTAGAGTTATCTGATTTTTTTCTTTTTTTTTTTCTTGGAGTGTTTGTTACCTCTTTGCAGATCATCATGGGTGGATGGCTGAGTTGGCTTTGGCACCACAGAAACTTCTTCATCATTACCCTGACTCCAGTCCTGCTTCTTCCACTGCCCCTGCTCATCCCTACATCGGTGAGTGTTTTATTTATTCAAATAGCATCAAACCTCAAAAGCAGAGGCAGTAGAAGATTTCACAGCTCAAATATGTTTCACATGGTTGTTATCACACGAAATGACGGTTCTAGTAATAAGTGATTAATAGCCTATGGGTTCACGAGTTAACCTTTCTGAAACAGGTGCTATTTTTAAGAGGTATTCCATGTTAAATACACACACAAGTTTCTTTCAAGCATCCAAAAATCCAATATTAAAACCGGGTGACAATGAAAAAAGTTAATGGATTACTACAGTTGCAGAAAAAAAATATTAGATCATCACTAACACGTGGAATGTCTGAAAGCACTGTTTTTGTCAATGCAATGCCATAGCTATTGATGTAAGAACTAATGTGATTTTGGGTATTATCAAGAAAACTATGGAAAATGGATAAATATCAGCTCTGAAATTAAACTACTATGATATATTTGCTTTGTTATCATTACGTTTGTCCAAATAAATGTACCTTTAGTTGTGTCAGGCATTAAAATGAACAAAAAACTGGGAAAAAATAAGGTGGTATAATAATTATTTTTGCTACTGTATGTTAATAACAGTGCAAGTAAAATGAGCGAAAAACCAACAAAGTTTACAAGAGACACCTGAAACATGCACATCTCAGGTGTCTAAAGGTAGGCATTTATCTTTCAAATGGAATTTGGTACCTCTGAATGCAACAGGTCTGCTTTTTAAACACAAGTTCCAATAAATAATCACAATTAGACAGTGATTATCCAAAGATTATTTTACATTAAAAAAAAACAAAAAACTGATTTACATAACTGTGGTGTTTGACTGCTAATTAAGTCAGATAAGTTGGCAAAGTTTTTTTTTTGCACCTAGAAATTTGAGTTTCATTTATTCATTAAAAATAGGAAAAATACAAAAATAAACAGCAACATCAATCACCTAAACAAACACCTAAACACTGACGTACAAAAATGTTGTGTTTATTAAACGAATTAGAATTACAAATCACTCATTTGAATGATGATATTTTTTTATGTTGATGCTCATTGTTTCATTGGAAAGATGTTGTGAACCTGAAATTACAACTTTCAGCTTATGTGGCTCATGTGGTCATTAGTCCAGTGTACTTCAGAGTCTAAATAATAGATAAAAAGTATCTCCAAGGGCAAATTCTAAATATGATAAGCATAAACACATTCACCTAATGACCCTGGTGACTCTGGACCACGTGTCTTGTGTAGTGAATTTTCTGACAGTACATTTACATCCATTTATACAATAAAATGTAGAAGTTAATTCCACACAGCTTTCAACTTATAGTAAAGTACAAAAGTAAATTTATTTGTCTCAAACATAAAAAAACCCCTGCACATAATTAAATACAGTGTGTACAAATAGATGTACTGTGCCTGTCCTGAATCTACAGCTGTCTCCTCATAAAATATATTTAGTTTATAACATGATGATAACCTGCAAAGCCAATATTGCACATATGCCATTCTATGTCCTTTATAAAAAAAAATCAATTAAATCAAATAATTTCTTTCTCTGTTCCACCCACCAACTCTAAATTAACAAGATTGAGAGTTGAGACTATGTTATTGATGGTTATTTTTATTTTGTTCCTAAGCCAGTGTGTGAAAATATGAATGTATGACAGCATATGGTGTTGTTAATATAGCTCATGTTAATCTTTACCAGTCTTCTGTAATGCATTTAATGACAAAGAGAAGTCCAGCTGAGCTGAGACCAGTTTAGTGATGGGTCTTTGGATTTTTACTGAAGACTCATAAAGATTTATCATCAGAGACAAGAGCATGACAAAGTGTTTGCTTTATGATCAAGGTTGCTGTTATCTGCAGGTGTAAAGTCTTATTGCCTTTAAAGAAAAGCTGGAGATAAGACAAACAACTTGAAAGTTGAATTATATACTTCACTGCAGGACTCACTAATACTGTCTTTGTGCTTCTGTTTTTGACTGTATTTTACACACAGTATCTGATCAGATCAGGTTTCTTTCCATGTTTCAGTGTATCATGTGTGATGTGGTGCTGTGTCTATTAAAATGCTGAACATTTATCAAAGCTTTGAGTTAATTGATTATGTGTGTGTTTACAGGAGGCACGATGTGGTTATGCGATCATCCTCATGGCTCTGTACTGGTGTACAGAGTGTATGCCTCTGGCTGTGACTGCGCTGCTGCCTGTCGTCCTCTTTCCCATGATGGGCATCATGAAGGCTTCAGCGGTAGATTCATTCATACTTAATGGTTACTCACGTCTGACTTCAAATGTATCAAAACTTTACTGATGTGAGCAGTAAAACACACTTTCCTTGTAGTGATTAGACTCTCATTTTCCACAGTTACAGGTAACAATAAGGCTTTGTACTGTTTCCCGTTTGGAGTTACTCAGAAGCTGTAACTAACAGATGTGCTGATTCCAGCGTTTTACTTTTATTGCTCATAAAACAAGCTGGATGTACCATTACTTTTACTGGGACACAAGTTCAAGTTATATTAGGGGGCTTTACAATGGTTGTTTTCCATTTGAGGGAATATAAAGTATCATGAGATAACTTTTGTTATGATTTGGTATTGTTTAAATAAAACGTGATTTGATTTGGCTATGTTTATCTCCTTATTTCCTGCTGTGTGATTGGTTTCAGGTTAGTGTTGAGTATCTGAAGGACTCTAACATGCTGTTCATCGGCGGTCTGTTGGTGGCCATCGCAGTCGAGCAGTGGAAGCTTCATAAACGCATCGCTCTCAAAGTTTTGCTGCTGGTTGGTGTTCGTCCTTCGCTGTAAGAAACTCTCAAATCCCACCATCCTGTCCTTATCTAGAACAAAGATACCATGTTTGTATTAAGACCACGTAGCAATTCAAGGGACATTTCAAGTATTGTAGAAAAAAATAGAAAATCACTGAAATCACCGTAATTTCAGACTAACTAAATCAAAGAAATTTGTTTGAATCTGTGTTTGTTCAAAAATTATGTGATAACAGACTGAAACTTTTAATAATTATAATGCATATTTCTTTGTTAAGGGAGGAAAAAACAAAATCAGAACAAAGTAACAGCAACTGTATCAGTAATAATTGGAGTTAAAATGTCATTCGACTTCTTTTTTTCTTCTTTTCCTTTCGGCTGTTCCCTTCAGGAGTTGCCACAGCGAATCATCTGCCTCCATCTCACCCTATCCTCTGCATCTTCTTCTCTCACACCAACTAACTTCATGTCCT
>JAPTGZ010000007.1:26730725-26743792 GCA_029814645.1 Fowleria isostigma | reverse complement strand
GATCTAATCTAATCTAATCTAATCTAATCTAATCTAATCTAATCTAATCTAATCTAATCTAATCTAATCTAATCCGAAAGACAGTAAAACTAAGTGGCACTTAAAGAAAACAGCTGGGGGACTGTTTTGTAACTAAGGTTTATATGACATAAAAGGAACATTTTAGACGAAGAAAAGATGGGTAGATTTGTAGAAAAATTGAAGTTATAAATTTCAGAATACTTCAACAAAATTGCCAAACTTTTGAATGTTTAATCATCTACAGAACATAATGTTATTAACAGATTCAGAGAATATGTTGAAATCATAGATGTCTGTGATCTACACTGCAGTCAAACCAGGTGTGAGTCTGTGATGAAAATCATTACGTGGACTCAGACACACTTCCAGAAATAGTCGTCTGTGAACATAGGTCAATGGTGGCATCCATAAATGCAGGTTAAAGTTCTGTTGTGTGAAGAAGAAACCAAACGTGAACCTGATCCAGAACCACCGCTGTCTTCTCTTGTCAAAAGCTCATTTAAAATTGACTGAGGCAAAGTGAAAAACTGTTCTGTGGTCAGACAAATCGACCTTTGAAATTCTTTTGGAAACCAAAGACGCTGCATCCTCCGGACTCAACAACAAACCCAGTGGTCCCTAATGCACCCCCATACCACCACAGAGGGTATGGGGGTGCACTCCTGCCAAGAGGCCAGGAGTTTCATCAACTGAAAACCCATGAACGTGACTTAACTATATGATAAGATGAAAAAAATAACGTTAATCGTTGTTAAAAGACGTAGTGATGTTACACAGCAAATGTGTGAGGTTAACATTTCAGTAACAGTGTTCAATAGAGAGTGTTGGTGTTGTATTATCACCACATTGCTATAAAACAACAATATCTGTTACCTTTGGCAAATAAAAGTTGTCAAATCAGAGTGTTTTTAACATTGATGTTTAATTTAACCCTGATTGGGTAGATCAAGCCACGCCCTCATGTAATGGTTCCACACCCACACCAGAAAGAGCAAGGCACCATTGAGTCTTGATGTTTCCAAATGGCCACTTCATGAACAGGTGTTGTGTCTGATTACACCTTCAACCACATCGGTAGAAGAGATTCAACACACCGATGGAGCCTGACGGATCTGGAAACGTAAAGAAACCACGACAGAAGGGAAGGACTGAAAATATCTGAGGATCTAAGAGCAGGTATATTGTTTTTCTTTGCTTGACTTTTTCCAAAGACAGAAAGAAAATAAAATGCAAACCTTTGAAGACTTACAGCATGGTAGAAAGTGTTAGTTTTGACACTGTATCTCAACACTAACAGTGGTGTAGTGGAGCTCCAACACTGGGAAGTGTTGTGTGGCATTACTTTTTAATGATGAAGAGTGTTGACCCAATTAAAACTGGGTGTTAATCTTTTAACATTTCCAAAAGTGTTACCTTGAAACTGTACAGTGTGGACACATAGAGACACTTTGCGAGTGTTAATTTTAACACTGTGGGTGTTAAATTAACATTGGCATTTTTTGCAGTGTACACAGTGGTAAACATTGGTCCTGTCACAACTTTTTAGAGGCATGTTGCTGCCACCAAATATGTAATCACTTTTTTTTTTCCCTTAAAATTGTTAAGTCAATTAAAATAGTTGATGTGTTTTCTATGTTTTACTGAAAAAAAAAGGGTTTATGAGATTAGGAAATAATTTAGTTCTGTTTCTGCTTACAGTTCACACAGTGTCAGGGTTGATTAAGTATCACTGAATCATTTACATCACAGACTGTCAAACCTTTAACACCATTATTCCTTTTTTTTTTTTCATTTCTATATTAATACATTTACCGACGTGTGTCACTTTACAACTACAGCTACTGCACTCCATGTATATGTCCTGGAAAAGGGACCCCTGCTCAGTGTTTTTTCTATCTATTTTCTCACTAAGGTTTTTTTTTTTTACTCAAAGGGCAAAGGATGTTGTATATAAAGCAGATGGTTCAGCCCACTGAGACGAAGCTGTGATTTGTGGTACCGGACAAATTGGATTGCACTGAACTGAAGTAAAGGATCTCAATCTATCTTGTGCCACTACTGTACATTTATCACATATGGAACGGTCTGAGAATACACACACACACACACACACACACACACACACACACACACACACACACACACACACACACACGTCCCAGACCTGAACCCTATCGACTGTCTTTGTGATGTCCTGGAGAAGACTTTACACAGCGGTTTGACTCTTCCACCATCAATACAAGCTACTGGTGAAATATTACTATGAGCAACTATGCATGTAAAGAAATCCCAAAAACACTCCAACTGTTGTCATGCAGGGATGCTCATCAGGTTTTGTCAATAAAGTGTCTCAGTACCGAATAGAAGTAAAAATTGAAAACTACATTATGGATACACACACACTGGTCTCTGATGGATCTGAAGGCTCCAGGTTAATTTATCTGAGTGGTGGTCAATGCAATTGTCTTGACAGTTTAAAAGCTTTTTAACTTACCTTTTACTACCTTTAAGGGATCACCAGATAATTAAACATCAGGGAGGAGGTGTGGCTCATTTTTGCCTACAACAGCTGAGTGTGTCTTAACATGAAGGTGTTTTTATTTTCAGACAATATACAGACATTTAATCATTTTTTCTTTATCTCTTGCTTATATATATTATTTTACATATGGTGTGCAGAGACAAACATCATGCTTGAGTGTTTTATGATTTTTATTATTGGAAAGGCATACACATTAAATTTTAACCCGTAAAGACTCAAACATCCACCATCAACCAAAACCATCTATTGATCTAAACTGTTAAATACCTGTTTGTTCACTAATCCTATCAATACATGTAAGTAATTGGTGTAAAATACAGATTGTCATCTTTTCATGGCCATTAAATATGACCCATTTGAACATTCAGAGGCTCCGTAGTGAACGTGGATACACTGTTAACTTCTACAACATTGATTCACCAGTAAAACTTATTTAGTTAGAGCAATGACAGTGGATGGACACACTTGGTTCATGTTCAGTTAATGCTAGATTTTACCGAAAAAGTCACTTTTTCTGCAGTTTTCTCTATTTTTTATATAATAACCCTCAACTTCAATCAGAGATTTCATAAACATCTACACAATCTGTGAATTAAATAAAGGAAAATACCTGATTTACATAAAAAAAACAGATAAAACAGAGGATAATATTATAATTAAATGTGGATAAATTACTTAAGAAAGGTTAAATAGAGATTAAATTTAATTTGGGAACTGACATATAAGTAGCGCTGGGTCTTTATGGGTTACGAAGGTAATAAATCCAACATACAAATTACAGACACGTCAGTGCCTGCAGTGACACGTGTTGTACATGTGATACGTTGGCTGTGATCTGGCAGGTTATTAATGTCCCGTCAGACTACCGTGGTGTGAAACACTGTGTTCCTCAGTACTCTTCCTCCGTCACCCCCCCCCATCCAGTCCACTTCCTGTTCTTGACTCATCCGGGGCAGGGCAGGCCACAGCAGTTCTTCAGCTGGCAGCTTTAGCATGTGTACAGGAACATAAAGCTTGCCAGTGAAGAACTGCTGTGTGTCAGCCATTTGGGTGAGGAAGAGCGAGAGGCCAACGTGACAAGCAGCCCGGCTCCAGGCACGAACCGTGACTTCTTCTTCGTCTTCATCTGATTTAGGTGCAGCAGTCCTTCCTGCAGAAAAAGAAGAATCATTTAACTTCCTCTCTATACACTCCAGTGGCGTGGGTATGAGGTGGCCTGCAGCCAGTCACACAAGTACAGTAAGTGGGTGCAGTGGAGCTACAACGTGTGCGATCAGCTGTGAGTAAGTGGGTGAAATGAACTGATATGAAGAATGACTGAGGAGATGCACATAAGATCATGTGTCAGATGACCAGAGGGCAAACATGCATCAGCAGCTCAGCTGTCCTACACCACGGTACACTGTGCCAAGAAGAAATTCTTACTTCTTTTGTAGTTTTGATGCTCAAAAATCACAGATTGGCCTCTGGAAAATCACTTTAGAGTTTTTTTTGTTTTTTTTTTCAGTTACCGTGGTTACGCAGCATGAGTGAGAGGTGATGAAGAGGAGTAGACAGGCTCTACAGGAAAGTAGAGAAACCCTTTTAGGAGCCAAAATTTGTGAATGTTGAGGTATTTTCAGAAGAGCTTATCTCTCTAGGACAAGTTAAACCACATGAATTACAGAGATGTGTAAGATTTCTGTAATCTGTTCTCATTTACATAACTATCAAATTGTGTAACTTTTTAAAATGGTCTTATTGTTGTCTTTTTGTCATCTGTAAATGACTCTGAAAATTATTATCCTGCACAAAAACAAAACAAATGAATAATAATAAAGGTTTTATTGAATGGTAATGTCTAAACCTGTATCGTGCAATCCATGCTGCTAGGAGCCTTTAGAATGTTGTGGGATCATGGGGGTTGATATTTTCATCACTACTGCAAATGAAAATCTATCTGATGAGGCTCAGGCAGAAATAGTGTTTACAGAAAAAGTAATCAAATATTTATTTCATCAATTTTAATGAAAGAGATGCAAGTAATGTTAGTTAATGTAATGTTAAACACTAACTTAACATTAAATGAGACGTATGTTAGTTATTAACTGTGCATTACATTATTACATGAACTTGTTTGTTGGCAGCCATAAGCCACTGGCTGATACTGAAATATATCAATAAATAATTTAACTTAAGGAAATAATAAAAAATATGCGTGTCATGAGTGTAATTTGGTGACACTGTATGAAGTTTTATCTGATGTTTCCTGTTTCCTGTAAAGCAGATATGATACCACTGACAGGCTACCACAGGTTTTGTTTTTTTGTTGTTTTATTAATTTGTACCTTTCATGACTGTATTTTTATCTGTGCTTTTTATTTGTATTTTATTGTATTTGTATTTACAGTACTTGTATTTTATTGCCCCTTTGTGTAGTATTTTGTAACCTTTTTTTTTTTTTTTATCTCTGAAAGGTGTTATATAAATAAACTACTTATTTACTTACTTACCACATGAAATGGGACGTTACAATAAATAGAATTATCCAGGTTTCTCTGAGTAGTAAAAACTGATATAAATATCACTTTGAAATGCAAATATTGTCTGGAGAACATGTCTGGAAATAAACCTATGGCTGTCCATGCATTCTGGCCTCTGAAGGTTCTTGAGTTTTTGAGGCCACGCTTCACTTCTCTGGTTGGAGATGAGTAACACATGCTGCACATTCCTGCAGTAAAGAGAACCAGAATAATCCCAGGTATTTGAATGCCCCATAGCCTGCAGACTGTGCACAGCGAGCGGAGGGCAGGGGGGTCACAATCAACTGGACTTATGAAGGTTTTACAGACAGCGCCTCCAGCAGAAATGAGTTGGTCTCAGACTTGATTTGAATTTCGACTTTGGCGTCTTCCAGGAGAGGCCAGAGAGTTTTTGTCGAACAGATCACCGCGGCCATTAACACGCGTCTGCACGAAATGTGATTTTCTTTTTAAACTTCTGACAAATGTGTCTTGGATTGCTTTTTTAAGTGGGTGAGTCAGCGCAGACCGGCCCGACTCAGTCTGTTCTGACTCGTGACTGCCTCACACTGCAAAAATTTTCCATCTTCTCAAGTTGTTATTTTTAATGTCCATATTTAAAAAAAAAAAAAAAAAAAAACCCTGGAGAGTATCTGCCAAATCTGTCTCCCAAATATCTGTCTAAAGTTTTATCTGCACTTAACAGGAAACAAGCCTATTCAACCCAGTAAGCGACGGTGTCTTCACCTCTCCTGTGTTTCGGGACATGCCACATTCATGTCAGATCATACACTTCATACTGTACTAACAACCAGGCAACTACAAAATAATGTTCAGCCTCTGAGTTGAAATCCCTTATTAAGCTGACAGCAGAGCCTGAGAAGGAAAGACACTAGTGTAAACAAAATGGCTGCAACTGCCATCATTGTAGTTATCTAAACAAGTTACATCCTAACTGACGCCATCAACGGAGCTTATTTAATAAGAATACACAGTTTAGATGTTTCTGATTTCACTCCTAAATAAACCACTACAAATACATTAACCCAAAAGTAGCCCTCTTAAAAAACCTGATTGCAGTCAGCTAACAGTGACCTATTCTAGAAAACAGAGTTGAGTTTTCCTTCTTCTTTCAAGTGTAGACTGAAGATTCTAATAGAAAAGCACCCGTTATCCCCAAGGCAACATTTAACTTATGGTGCACAGTTGTCATCTAAAGCGATTTGTTCCAATAATGTTGCATGAGTGAGTTATTTTGTGTGGTATCATGATTTTTTGGTCACTGGCTCAACATGGAGGTCCCATAAGACTGTGTCAGGTGTTGAAATTCAGAAAATTTGGTTTGTACTGACCTGTGTTTTTAATGCTGGATGAATGTATTTCTAAGCTATAGCTGTTGACAACTAGCCTAGAACAGAGTCAGAAGAATTCAAGAGCTATCATTTCACAATTTTTGCTTAGAAAAAAAAAAAAAAAAGTCCATCTATATTATAAAAGCCAAGTGGCCTCTTTGTGTGAATGTGTGTCTCGGGATTCACAAAAAATCTATACAGAGCTGATTGCTGCAGTTTGGTACCCTTATGTACTTTTGGTCAAAGAACAGACTGGCAAAAACGACAAGTTGATAGGAACAATATTTTTGGAGGTTTTAGTAATTTTGGAACGCAATAGCCTTATAATCACATTGCTATGCTCAGACTGCTATGGAGGTGAATGCTGAACAAATGTGGTACAGCACACACACAAATACACAACAGCATAAAAACTGCCCCATCTAGACCCCGTGGACCCCCACAGGTCAACGCATCAGTTCACTGTGGCTGTTACGGTGTAGGTCAAGGTAAAGGAAATGCACCTTAACTCTGAAGGTCACTTGCTATGAAAGAAAAAAAATACAAAGGAAATGTGTCCCTCATACATAGATCTCTGGTTTAGGATTGGACACAGTGTTTAGAATGTGCAAACTGACACCAGTCTCCATAGCTGAGACTTGAAACTTAACTGAGACTCGACAAACAACAATTTTATCCCAAAATGCTAAGATATGTAAAGACATCATTACCATAAAATAAGAAGATGTGGCAAATGTTTCAGCACAGAAATCAATAGTTTGACACAAAAAAAAACAGAAAATGATTTAATCTGAGTAAAAATTAGAGGTCAACTGATATAGGGCCGATTTTTAAAAATGTGGTCAACTGATGGCCAATATCTACAGCTGATTTTTAGGGTTGATTTAATTTTTTTTTTTTTTAAACACATTGACCATAAAATACAACTAAAACACTCAGGTAATTAAGATTTTTATGCAATAATACAAATTAAATTATTAATACACATACACATTTTAACATTTATTGAACTTCAAGTTCTGCCAACACAGGTGCTTGATCAAATATCTTATACTATTTTTGCAACCGATTGAAGGCTCGAGTTCGATTCCCTGCCGGTTCCAAGCCCAGTTGTCAGAAAGGGCATCCTGATGTAAAAACATGTGCCAAATCATCATGCGAATCACATTCGCTATGGCGACCCCGAAAGGGAGCGGCGAAACAGAAAACAAACCAACATTTTTACAACTGATTGAATATCAGCTTTCAAAAAAAATAAAAAAATAAAAAAATTATGGCTACTGTTGAAAAAAATCTATGTATCGGTTTACCTCTAGTGAAAATTACTTTATTGCTGCCAAATGATTCTAGAAATAAATTGAATACAGTGAAGCAACAGTCTTGTAGAGAAACCCCAGACTGTAGACGACCATCACTGACCAAACTGAATGGAAAGTGCAGCAGCGCCGAGTAAAACTGCTTCATAATCAACCTGCTGAAGTCATAGTTTTTTCAGTCCATGTTCACGGCGCAGGTGTAAGGCTTTGAAAAAATTGGAGCTTTATCATCAAAACGCTGTCATTAGTCACATCAAGCCCCTTTTCCACTGCATCGTACCAGCTCGGCTCTACTCGACTCTACACTATCTGGTTCAGAGCCGTCGTTTTTTTCCCCACTGCAATTTGTATCACCTTGGCGCGAATGATATGGGCGTGGTCAGCGGAGTTGAAACCCGAAACATAGCTTTTTGGTACGGTAAACAGTAACGATAACGGACGACATGGAGGTGATGCTGTACTTGTTGCTCAGTCTGTGGATTTTTGTCACAGAAAAAATGAAACGAGAGAGAAACGGATACAAGTGGAGACACGAAACACGCTTGAAAAGCAAAGAAGAGTTATGAAAGCCGATATGGAAGTATGATAGATAAGAGCTGCCGAGAGACGACGTTTGATGGTAAGATAATGCCTTATATCCAATAGATATTGCATTGAACGGTGTGGAGTAGATCTCTGACAAACCTCCTACGCTCTCACAGTGGTTACAAGGAACAATGGAACTTATCCCTCTGGACGAAATGACCTACTGGACTAAAGACAAACCTTTATTATTTTATAAAACTTGGATCCTTTATTTGAATTATATTGGATCAGTGAATGTACAGACCATGCGGAAAGGCCTCCATGGACTTATCTAGATAGCTAAACCTAGAGAGTCACTGACTTAAGTTCTGTTATCAACCGAACACTACACCGTAACATCTCACTGTTTGATTACTAGTCTTTAACACCCTCTCAACTGTCAATTGAAGTTTCTCAATGCTGTTTTAGGTTTTTCCTTTATTGTTGTTTATTTCTTATTTCATTTTTTTTCTTTCTCCTGAGTGTTTTATTTATTTATTACTATTACTATTATCCGTTTTTTTGTCACTGTGTGGGAGTTTTTGTCTTTGCCTTATGTTCTTTGAAGTAAAAAAGTAAAAGATATTGTTTAAAAAAAAAAAAAAAAAGAACAATGCGGTCTATGGGATCAAGCCACAAGTAAAATGATGCAGAATGATAGAGGCTTTCTGAAGATCTTCTCTGTTCGCTCTTGTCAGTTTATGGGGTTTACATTATTCTCTGTGTACATGTGATGACACTTCCTCTGACCAATCAGTGGCCAGCAGTGAAACTTCAGTACGGACTCAGCCCAGATAGAACCACTCAGGAGGTGGGACATAGAAAAGTCCGGTCACCAGGTACAACCCTCCAGCGGAAAAAGCGCCAAAAGCAAGTAAGAGTCGAGTCCAACCGAAAAGGTGCAGTGGAAAAGGGGCATTGTTATCATGACACGGGCCGTCAGCGTCCAGTCTCTGCACACAGGTTCAGAGGGAGGGGCCTGCACAGAGGACCACCGCCCATGGACTTCCTCTGCCTCCACCTTAAGCTGCAACTGAATTTGTGTTTTGTTGTATGAGCACCACTCCCTCCACAAACACTGACTCTGTATCTTCCCAGTCACAAGTGTAAAGCCCCTGACTCTTTTGCTTTAGCCACACTTTCCCATCTCTCTCTCTCTTTTTGGGCTTTTCTGACTCGCCCGTCCTCTTCTCCACCCTCTCTCTCTCTCTCTCTCTCTCGGTCAGATCAGACTGTCCTGCATTCCTGACATTCCTGCTGCGTATGTTAGAAATTCCATCCGGCTGCTGTGGGCTCGAACCGTCTCTTCCACTCCTTCTTTTCCATCCCTCTATCCTACACCCATCTTCATGTCTACGTCTGGTCTGCAGCAGACTGTGCAGCGATCTGCAACAAGGCCCACTGTCCACCCGTGTCCCTTCTACCTTTTTTTTTTAATTTTTTTTTTTTTTTTTACATACATCACCCTCCCCCATTTTTTTTCCTTTTTCTTTGCTGCCTTGGTCATGACGGCCAACTGTACAAGACCTTGAGACAGACTTTTATACATGGTGCAAGAGTGTAAAAAAGATAACGCACACCAAAGACAGAGCTTATCTGTGACTGTGGACGTGCAGTCACTGCCACAGCAGGGAGGGTAAGAAAGAGGAAAGACGCACTAGAGGTGAACGGCCAGGATGTGCGTGTCTGAGAAAAATAACAATGACCATGTGTAAATGAACCATGAATTAAGAATTATTGACTTTTTAACTCTTTTAAGACATGGCTTTTGTTTGTGTTATCGAGCCTTGGCTGCAAAAAAAGAGTTGTCAAAACAGAAAAAAGAACAGTTGAGTAATAAACAATAAAGCAGGTATTTTCTGCAAATGAGAGGGTGAATAAGAATTTGTGTTTCCTTTCAGTCTTACAAGCGTCTACATACAATAAACAGCTATCTTCATTGTTGATTCATTTGCCGATTAGAGAGTTGGTTCCTGCCGGTTGGTTGATGCTCATGGTGACATCTTCAACGACCAAGCCAATGGTTTTATTTCGGTTTACATATGGGAGTAAAATAAATTGTGATGTTTAAAGATTGTTACCAGAAAATGCATACTTAAAAATAAAAAATACTTCATTCTCAAAGCAGTGATTAATTTAATAGTTGACAACTCATCGTGTAGTCGAATGTTCCCTACAGCTTTGCAACCGCCGACCTGGGGATAAATCTCAGTATCTATTCGTCAAATACAAAGCACAAGTAATAAAGTGAAATATTTTCTGTGTTTCCATTGGGAACCATTTCACTATATCACTGTCAGACAAAAAGAGAAAAACAGAGCTCACACAATACCGACCTGAGACCTTTTCACATTTAGGGTCATACTATTGTGTGACAAACCATATGAAGAGAGGAGATAAGGTATTTCATTCACGGGTCTGACAGCCTGATTTGAATTTGGTATAAATCCACTGTCAGTAACCAAACAATGCAGATGTATCCCCACCATGTTGCAGACTTATCATGAAAGACTTGCAGATTTTCATGCTGCTGTTATGGCGCGCAGTAATTAAATGTTACAGATCAATTCAGGTACATTCCTCTGCTGTGGGTGTGGACTAGTTGGAGGGTGTTTACTGTCCCAGATTGTAGTCTGTAATACAGACTGATCATTTTAGACTGGGAATGGGGACAAAGACAGGGAAAGGGCGGTGGCTTTGGCAATACACTGATCATAGTGCAGAGAATCTCTTCTTCTGCTCAGCTGCCCTGGACTTTAAAGGCTATCTGACTTAACCCTCAAGATCACTAAAAATAAAGAGTGTGCGTTGTTTCATGCGCTAGGAGGAATAGCTGAATGCCATTGTGAATGCATGATATCCTGGGAAATGGTAATGTACAGTACGAGGCCTGTAAGCCTGTCCTCAGGCAGTTTGTGCCATTTTATTTCAAAGAAGAAGATTTTTAAATGAACATACACAGCACATCCCTTCTTGCCCCATCCTCCCCTGACAAGACACGCAATAGGAATGAAGGGTGTAACCCAGTTGAGCAAGATGGCTTCACTTCTGCAAATGTAGGCAATAAAACAACACAGGGGGCTTGTTTTTTTCCTGGATGCAGGACTAACAGATGTGGACAAAATGATAGCCAGTTCAAAGTTGCTTTTTAACGGACACCGTGTCATTGCCATGTGATTCTCATTGACAGACTGTCTTATGTCACACTCCAGGTTGCAATGGCACAAATGCATCTCGTGACACAGCCTATTGCGCATTCCTACCGGCGGAGTGAACTCTGGCTGTACAATTATGTAAGACAGGCTGCAACAATGTAATATACACTCCAGTAAGCTTTTCCCCTCTGACTATTCATCCTAAAGAAACATTGTTTCTATATAATCCCACCATATATATTTGCCAAAATCCCTGTAAGGTCTGTATGTATGGTACTTAAAACTTGAGAACCCTTTGAGCCACAGGACAAGGCTTAATAATGACTTACGTCATCTGATTTAAGAACATCTCACAGACATCTACAGTATGAAACTTGTGTTTATAAACTCATCTTTCATTTGAGAATTCTTCCATCTCAGCCAAATGGCTGCTGGTAACAGTTCTCAGAAATGGCTTGGCCTTTCTCTGATCTTTCTGACTTTTACCTATTCCCCACCAGGGCTCAGGCTTTTTTCAGGGCCTATTATCAACTTAACAAATGTTAAGAGAGTTCTGACATGTTTTGACACGTTTCAGTTACATAAATGCAGACTGTGTGGTGTCACATTATGTGAATCCAAAAATGATGAAATTACCACTCTATCTAGATGGTCTGTTGGTTATTATGACACATGCAGTAACTGATTAGGACATTATGTAAGAAAAATAAGTCATAGCATTGGTACTTCTCTGGGTTAATCTGCTGGATTTTCTGCAAAATCTATTTAGTTGCACCAAATGTACACTCTTTTTACTTTCAGACTATAACAAGACTTTGTAAGTGACTCCCTGTGCAAATATACCAGACAAAACCTTCCACTGTCAGTCATCCACATGTTGCATAAAGGGTTTGCAGGTCTGTGGTGTTGCCATAGGGTGGACAAATATCTATGGTGCATAAGTCCTATCAGTACCCCTGTTTCAGTAGGCCTGGACGACCCAGTCTATGTGACACACAGGCAGGCCTTCAGCCAGAACTCCCTCAACATCAGATCTACACCCTCGAGGATCACACGCACCACAGTGTACAGAACAGAACCAGAACCAAACCAGACCCAAGGAGGCCATCTGGACTTAAGGAAAAGTGGTTTTAGGACGGTTTCCCAGTGGTCGTTTTACAAGCAAACTGGGTCATCCAGCCGCCATGGGCTAAATCAGGCTGACAGGACCAACATTTACCCAGCAGACACACACACACACACACACACTCACACACTCACACACACACACACACCCTGACACCGGTAATGCGCCCCACCTTGACCGGCGGCCGGGTCGCTCCTGCTCGGCCAGATCCACGGAGTTCACGGAGCCTCGCCCACTGCACTGCACGGCGGAGTCCTGGACCTCCGGCAGCCCGTGTCGCTGTCTGAGCCGCTATTTCTCTGACATCCGCGAAATAACACGGTTTACTGAGGGCTAAATGTGCGCTGGTCACTGTACTTTTGTGCGCAGCAGCTGTACAGATCGCAGCGCAGGACTTCAGCCCCTTTTACACAACTCCTGCCCGACTCCCCTCTCCTCCCGCCCCGCCCTCCTCCTTCTCCTCCTCCTCCTACTCCTCCTCCTCCTCCTT
>JAPTGZ010000007.1:26614904-26633235 GCA_029814645.1 Fowleria isostigma | reverse complement strand
CCAATACTTGTGTATTAACAGTCCTACTGTATTGAGTGTACAAAAGTCACATTTAGGAGATGTAAGGATTTTTATGACGTGACATTTCCTGGGAGTTAGATACACCCTGTGTATACATTTAAACTGATGATCATGGTTTTTGGATGTGTCATGTAAATTCTCCCTTAGGGGAGAGTGGGATAATTTGTTTCAGCGGGGGAGTAGTGTCCCCCCCTTGTTTCTAGAAAAACATAGAAGAAATTGATCATGTAATCACATATTTTTGTAGAGCCATTCAATGTACTCATTCTACAAAGAAGAGACACATAGCGCAAAAGGTAAGCACATTGTAGCTCAAAAAACTGTTTTTTGCCTTACAAAGTAAAATGTTATGATCAAGTTGTTTTTTTTTTATTATTGTGTCTGAACAATTAAAGACATGTTTGAAAACATTTCACATGTGTTTTAGTACTTAAGTAGGCTACACAGCATCATGTTAGCTCTAAACTGCTGGATCATGCTAGTTTTTCTAAATTGGGGGTGGGGGTAGGGGGCTGCTTTATGCCAAAGGGCCTGGGTTAAGTCATTTTATTCTTATATGTTACATAATTGATAGTGTTCTTTGTATCTCAACAGGAATTGAAACATTAGAAAATAGTTAATAGGGTAAAAATATCTAAATAAACCTTACATTAGTATTTTTTTTTTGTTGTTGAATTTATCTTGCTTTTATATATCATTACAGTTTATGAGATTAAAATGTTTTGTTTTACTTCAATAATCACTGGCACAATTTACTCCAACGTATTCTCTCCAAAGGCACAACTTACCCCACACTTGGGGCAAGTTGTGCCACAAGACCACTTTTTTTTTTTTTTTTTAACAGAAGCTAGATTTCCTAAACAGTTTATTTCAGATCCAGCGTTATTGTTCCCAGAGATGCATCCCATCCTGAATTATATGTACATACTTAAGTTAGAGGCATCACTGACATGGCCTCACTTTATAGTCACTTTGAGTGAAAACTGACACAATTCACCACTCTCCACTACTGAATCCCAACAAATTTCTTCCTTGCCTGCAGAGGAAATGCCTACCCCATATCTTTTCCACAGGCAGCTGAACACGAGAGTTAGAAATAAATGTATAAAATTTGGAAACCATCCCTTGTGTTTGACTTTGTGAAGCAAATAGTTTATGCAATGGGTGTATCAGAAGTGTTGTGCCCCAAGGACTCATCTGTATACTTTAGTATTCCTGCTGTCTATCCCAGTACTGACAGATTATTCTGTGCATGATTCAGACTCACCTTGCCCTGTACTGTTTTGCTGGAGGCCGTCACTCCACCTCCCTTCAGCTGCTGTATCGCGCTCGGTACCTGACTCTGCTTGTGTGTGGAGAAGACCATCCACAGGTCGCACTTCTGGATGTAAGTGACATCTCAGCTGCAGTTTAGTCCAGTTACCTTTCTCTATTATTAACAGGTAATTTAAGGACAACATCGGGGTCTTTTTTCCTTCAACTATTCATTTCTTACCTTTTATAGAATTACAGCTGAAAATGAAAATAAAGAGTAGAAAAGATTGTTTGAAGTAAAAAATTTTGATCAATTTTTTGACTAGATTACATAGTTTTCTTCGTGCTACTGTCCCTCTCGTGTGATGATGTGTCCATCTCCTCTATTAGAGTATGTTGGGCCTGGTGCTTCATGGACTGATGGAGTATGAGCTTTCCCAGAAGTTTCTCCAAAATGCCTTAATTTTAACCTCAAAATACCATGGTGCCATGTCGCTAAAACATGCTAACAGGTAAAAGAGTAGATACAGACATATACATAGATATAGATATAAAGATATAGATATATCAGCAATGTGAGTTCGCATTGCTTGAACAGTGATCAGCATACATGAGTACACCCCAATAGATCTGTCACAAAACCTTTAGTTTTCTTTGAGAATCAACATTTCCTATGGGGCACTATACAACATATCATGTTCTCAGTTAAGGAAATGTTCTATTAAACTCAGTTTTGTCCACATTTTTAAAAACTGTGCTCATCGTCATTGAAATATTGATTAAAATCTCACTTTTCAAAGGGAATGTACTCATTTATGCTGAACACTGTAACTGAGGTGAATTCTATTTAACACTGAATTCATAGGAGCAAACAAAAGTTGAAATATAATAGGCACAATTTCACTGCAGATTAAAAACCAATATGAAAGAAAAAACTGTTATATTATGCAGGATTTGAATGAACAAATCTTATAGATTTGATGTCTAAAGATTTGATCTGAGAAAAGACATGCACAGTAACATGTTTCTGTGGAAAATACTATAATCCACTGATATGATTTATTTAAAACCAGTAGAACACAACTGACAGCTGAAATGAACATGTAGTTCTATATTAGAGGACTAACATGTAAGCAAATTAATATGTTTATTTAATTCCACAGACAGTGCACTTATATAACCAAGATTAATATTTTCAACACTTAAATAATATACCCTCAGCATGACTATAATAATCCTTAACACAATGCAACGGAATGACAAGAAATCTTTAGATTAAATATAAATAAGTGTACTAAATTGTGTGTATGTTCTGCTTAATTTTCTTTAGATAAGCCTCCTTCTCACTGCCTTGTCTGTATTCTTTGCAGTCATCATCTTCTCGCCACTCTGCTGGAGAGTAAAGGAGAGTTTCGATCAGCACTGCAACATGAGAAAGAGGCTTTTTCAATATATAAGAGACAAGTACGCTTTCATATTGTACCGGTATATGTATGCCATGCTTGTCATTGCAAAATGTTTGATGCTGAGACTTCACTGTTGTTGAAATGAAGGTCGGAGACAGCCACGACAAAACAAAGGAAAGCTCGGAGTATCTGAAGAGTCTCACTCAGCAGGCGGTGATCCTTCAAAAAGTCATCAACCAAATCTACAGTAACACACCCGGTGCCTGTGTCCCACCTCCAAAGGTATGCACATTTAAACAAAATAAAAAGCCTCTTATATACCCATAGAATAGTTATATTTTACCTCATCTGAGATTTTTCCCCCTCAGTTTACATCACCAAACCTTGCTACAATCCTTCAACAACTCAACCTAACCTGTGGGATCATTCTCATTCCTCTCAGGTATCATGGAAATGTTCTCATATAAAATATTACAATAAAAATAGCTACCCAGTCAAGATTTACAGCACATTTTCAAGGATAACTCATAACTATATTGTCAATATACCCCAGAAATAAACACAGTGGTGAGCTGTTTTAAGGAATACATTTGGGATCTGTTTGAGCTCTTCATATTCATTAGGATTAAGACTGACATGTCATTGGCATTGGAAGATACTGAGAGACAGACAAATATTTTTATTGAAGTTTTTGAATTGCTGTATATGTCAAAGTGGTGGTTATAATGCTCACCTCTTCTGTTGAAAGGTGAATGTTGAAGGTGATTTAATTTTGTGAAATTACACTTTCTCACACATCGACCTCTCCTCTTATGTCTGTCTCTTTAGTGCAAAAGAAGTGGCAGATCTGAGGATGGAGCTTAAAGGGAAGGAGAAGGTTCAAGTGGAAGAGCTAGAAAAACAGTTACTAAAGCAAAAACGCTTGACATCTGCCAACAGTGGGGAACAACACTGAACTTTGGACTGGGATGGTTACAGTAAACACCTGTGTTCAGTCAGACATCAACAGACAATGGGAATTCACAACTTAGCAGACTGAATAATGGTTAGCCTACTTTGGAAAACAACTATGTCCCAGTAACAGACAGGTGCAGAGGTGTAATTTTGAGGAAAAAAAAAAAAAGTGTTTTGTTTTTTTTTTGCAAACCTAGTTACAGCCACTTTAGCTACCATCAACAGATTATTTTTCTTTTTTTATTTTTTCATATGTACTTTGAGAATAAAGAGTTAGATCGCCAATGTTGGAAGAGGTAATTCAGTCTGGTTGTATGAGTGTTATTTTGCTCTGCAATTCCCCGTGTGTCCACTGGGTTTCACAGTTGTACTGTCCACAGTTCAGAGTGGGTGATCTGCCGTGACCTTTTAGATACATACAGGTCGATCATAATTTAATATTTTTTCCACACGTGTCCTGAATTGCTTGGTGGCCGTTGAGAGAGAATAGCCATTTCAGTTAATAATAAACGTAGTCTAAGTGGGCAGGAAATTAGAGAAATATTATTGTCATTTTTCAGATGGATTGTTTATGACAAGCTGTGAATGAATCTTTTTTGTAAATATTATTTCTATTTACTACATAAAAGGGTTTTCAAGGTTGATAATTATACAATATATCAATCCATGTTATATCTGTAAGTGGATACAAGTTCTGTCTTTAAACTACATTAACTTTACATTATTAATGATGTGACCTCAATAACGAGTGTGTTAATCGTTATTTCTCAAACCGAAAAATGCTGATGAGTGCACATGATATTAAACGTCATGTATTGAACTAACATTTCACCGTGTGTTTTTTCCTTTAATTCCATAAGCGACCAGAGTTCACGTTGCGCGTCACCGTTTACCTCTACGTGCGCGCGTCCGATGTCCAATCGCGACCGTTAGCCGGGGCCGGGAGAATGCGGCGGTACCAAAGGGGAGAAAAAATCTGACCGACCGTGCCGGCTGATGTGAAAAGTCAGGTCAAAACTAGAGTTTTATATCAGATGTAGAGATCAGACACTGGGCTATGAATATCACCATCTATGAAAAGGTGAGTTATAAGTGTGTCCATGCCAGCATATTTTTGTTTTGACACTTAAAATTACTTGTTATTTTGACGACGAATTGCCTGCAGTGTCTGCGCTTTCCCGTTCCAATCTCAAAATGGCGGAGAAGCCGAAAGCTAAGCTAAGTGGCATAGTTGGCATTCACAAGAGCATCGATTAAGAGAAGGGGCTTGAGGAGGGGATAACAGTGATATTATTTCACCATGATCTACGTGATAGTGTTCTCAAAGCCAATCTTGTGGTTTTCGGTCAGCGCTTTAGATGCATCCAGACACTTGTTGTGAAACCTAGCTAACATCATTTGGCTAGCGTTAGCTTCGTCTATTTATGGAAGTTCATTGGGGATGAGCTAACGTGGTAAGTTAGCCGGCTAAGCTAACGTTAGGTGCTGTCAGTATACTGCCATGTTTTCCTCAGCCGTGGGGATATCTTCAGATGTTGCACATATATTTTAAATGTATCCCTTTAGTTCTGCGAGGCTTTTAATATTTTGTCGTGGTAATCATCATCTCTGTTAATGCGTTTGTGCTGTAGTTAACCATCTCTTACCATTAACCCAGTAACATTTCTCAGTTTAATAGCTCATTATCTTTGTAAATAATAACGCAAATTTTATTGTAATAAGATGCCATGTTGTTTAACTAACTGGTATCTTCAGCTCATATCCTAAGTATGTTTTGGAGACCGTCTGATGGTGTAAATCCAGTCTGCTCAAACTGACAGCTTCATCTTCTACGTCACCCTGCTAAGCTAACGTTAGCTAGAAAGGGCGTTGCTGAGCCATTGCTGCAACTTTGCCCTTGTGGCCATCGAAGCTTTGAAAGACGCCACACGAACCAGATTTTTAGCATATTCTTAATAATTAAAGAAAAAAAGCAGCCATTTGTCCGTTTCTATGTGGTTTTGGTACATTCGTTTGTCTTCCTCAAGCTCATCTACAAAGGTTTGAGAGATCACGATCAGGGTGGAGACTACAGGACTATCACCACAACATTGTAATCCCAGGCAAGGCTTTGTGATGTTATTCATTCATGGAATTAACTTAACATGTTATTTTAGTGATTTTTACTAGCTTAATTTTAATCGTCCCAATCTCTGTGATGTTTTTTCTTAAAAAGCAGCAGTGTGTAGGCCCATGTCTCCTCAATACCTCAGTCAGAGTGCCAGGACATGTCACATGTTTCCAAAAACACTTCATCATTTTATCAGAATTGTGCATATGATTACACGTTTTAGAATGCTGATCATGAGATCGTAGTGCAGTCATTGTCAGCCTTTGATTTTTTTTACTGTGATCTTACTTTCTGCCTGCATTGTTGCATATGCTGCGTCAAGTGTTCTATTATCTGATTACTTTCACCCACATCTGAGCACAATGTTTTTAAATCAAAAGATGGCCATCATTTTACTAGTATTGATATTAAGAAGCAACCTGTTTTATGTTTATCTTTCTGGTGTGTATGAATTTGAGATCATGGTATTTATATCAGATGTTGCATGTTAGTGTTAAATAATTTTTGGTCTAATAGCATTTAGTTTAGAAAAGGGCATTAATTGCTAATAATACAATGAATACTATTGTCAATCTGTATCACTAATGAAGGAAAAGTAGGATTTACCTAGATTGTAGATAGCTACTTGGAGAAATCAGTCATTGCATATTGTAATTGATCTGAAAAGACGTATTTCTTTGTTTTTAATTGGTGCCAGTATGGACTGTTCTGAAGGTCAGCCATAAAGAGGGGCACAGCTCAGCAGCTTGGTAACAGATTGTGTGATGGCTGAGGTCCTGACCACCAGCCTGGAATTTTGACACTGATTGGTTTAATTAATTTCACTCAAGTAAGATTGTTGTATGTTTATCTTGAAAAATCAGTCCTATTCTCATTGCTTTTTGTTGTATAAAACGTTACTTTATGTCAATAAATGGAGTGATGACACTGTTAAGTTTGTTGCTAGACTGTCCCAATAACTTCAGTTATTAATAAATGTGGTGTTAATATCACGTGACCAGCAATATAGAGAATATTAGGAGTATAGGTGATATTAGGTTTTTTTCCTCTTTATCTGATATTAAGAGGTAAAAAAGTAGGTTTTTATAGATTTATTTTAAGAGTGAGGCATAGTTATTACATAGCACTATAATGCAATGAAATATAACAGCAATTATTTTATAATTATGATAATCCTTTCCATTTAGGGATGTAAGGATACACTCACCCCACAATTCGATTTGAATCCCGATTTTGGGTCCACGATATGATTCAAATCGATTTTTTTTTTCCTTCCAGACTGCTGTTCCAGTAAGGCTAATGATATTAGCTCGTGCAACGTCCATGTTCCATGCGTTATCCATCTCAACAGCTATCTTGTGATTAGTCTTTTCAAGCTCCCATTCTGCTTTAGCAGACTTCAGAACCTCTGCGATGTGTTCTCCAGTACATGATTCGAAGAGAAGATGAGTTTGTAAAACAAAACTTGCCATGTGCGATGGACCCATCGATTTGGATGCGCCGTGTACCCACAATACTTTACGGAAGCTTTTTCACGCGTCGGGACGCGTCCCATAGAAATTAATAGGAGCGGTGTGGAGTGAAGTCCGCGATGCTTGCTAGTGGATCACTGGCGTGTGCAGGGCTGAACTCAGGACGGCAGTAAAGACCGTGGTGTCAAAAAAGCGGTGGTAATAACAGACAGTGCCTTCTATTGTTGAAGTAGCGCATCGACGCACATATTGTGCTGTATCGATTTTAATCCCCCTTATTTATATCGATTTTTAACCAATTAAGGATATATCCTTGTGTCCCTGTTTCCATTTACTGATTTATTTTTTTTAAATCAAATCCACATCAGCTACTGTTGTTTTATCACTTTTAATGACCTCCTGTTATTACACCCCCTTGTTCTACTGTGAGTTCAAATGCAGATGTATGACTTTGTGGTGAGTTTGGCCTGGATGGCATGCTAGAGAAATCTCAATTTATATATTACCAATTTATGGATGTCAATGAAAGGCTTCCACATGTTTTGAAAAGTTACCCTGTTGTCTGTACTGTTTTATAATGTTTATGATTCAGTTCAGTGTGTCATGCATATGTTATTTACCTTTATGTGGGATTAGCCTAGCCATGACACCTTGAATGAGTGTAGCGTGATCCTGGATTGAACATAAGCCCACAACTCAACACAAATGGAGTGTGGATAGAGTTATGAAGCTGTGTGGAAATGGATACAAGTTGTTGTATTACTTCTGCTGAATATCCTTAGTGCAGGTAAAAGTTACTCACTAAATATGCTCTTCCAGCCAATCCAAGTTTGGTCTATGTGTAGAAATCATAACTTGCTATAATACAAAAACAAATTGTAAGTAATTCAGCTTCTTCTATTTCTTCTTGTTCTTCTTTTTATTATTATTATTATTATTATTATTATTACTATTATTATCATTCTCATTATGATTGTTATTTTATTTTTTAACTAAGCCAACTCATTGGACAGCAACGGATTTCTAGAGATTACGGCATAATTCTATCATTATGAATTTATAGAAAGCTGAAAATTGTTTATCACTATTCCTATTAGGTCACCAGTCCACATTCAGTGGAATATTTCTAACAACGTTTGACTTCATAAGTATTAATCAAATCATTGCATCACCTTGAAAATATCAAATAAATTAGACAGCTTGTTTCTTAAACTAGGTTCCTTCAGTTATCTTTTGCCTGCAGCTGTTCTAGTTCCTTAATTTTTCATCCTGGTTTTCCTCTAGATAATCACTGTTTTTACTGTACAGAGAAAATAACTTAAAATATATTTAGGAACAATGACATGTAATTTTATCAATTGGTCAGAACTGGTACTTTCTTATCAATATGGTCCACACTGTGCTATATAGAAATAATCAAAGTCAAAATCCAAACCAGTGCTCTCTATGTCACAGTATTAATATATTCATGTAAGATCAATGTCATCTTTTCCCCCCATTGTGGTTTTGAGGTAGTCTTGGCTGTGGTCCCCTCAAAGCAGAAAGTGTCAGGTCATTGTCAGTTTGAAGTATAGTTTAACCCACACCTTGACCACCATAGAGGTAAAACTGACTTTGGCTGTTTTAGGATTTTGCCAGGTAATTATAATGGACATAAATTTCATGACAAGAGTTTAATTTGTGATGTTAATTTTTTAGCCATCTATGTAAAAGCATCAACAGACTCCTCATGATAGTTTTTGAGGTTTTTTTTTGGTTTGTTTTTTTGTGTTAGACCCTTACCTAAAGCCATCTGTCCGTGAAAACAAAATACTGGTTGCTTAATCTTTGTGCTTGTTTAAAAAAAAAACAAAAAAAAAACACTGTCACACCGAAATAGAGTTGAGTACATTTTTTTATGTTAACCTTAGTTGACTCTTTTTTACATCCGGATTACGGCTGGAAATGTTCTGTGTTTATAACCACTTTACACAGGTGAACTCTAATGTTTTGTAACTTTAACTTTTCCTTTCTGTTTGGTCCCAGAAAAGACTTTGGCCTGTCTTTCTGATTTATGACTCACTATCTTGCAGTGAGTAGCACTAAATCTGGATAAGGGGACATTATTTTGACAGCTGAAGGAAGACCTGCAGCTGATAAAAGCAGCCCTCATACTGTCACTTGTATTTTTTGTGTGGATGTGTGTGTGCATGCATTAATGCATTTCTTGATTTTAAGAGTCTCATGCAGGTGTAAAAAGGCATTGGTTACGTAATCATTTGGAGGATGTCCGTTTGGTCAAATGCTATTTCTGAAGCACACTGAAGAGTGTTCCTCAGCTAAAAACACTAGCTAGTCCTGTCAGCCCAGAACACTCATTAAGTTTGCAGACAGAGGAGAGGAGTTCTTTCTAGGACACTCGAGGACCTTTCCTAGCTAAATGTTTTGTCTGCTGCGGCTGCCGTGCTTTTGCTGAAAAAAATCTTCAAGTTTTCAACCATCTCCAAGAAAAATGTAGATGAGAAAATCTTAAATAATAGGTTTGCATAAGTGATCAATTGCAATAACATGACTCTGCATTTATTTACCTTTCTGAAGCAGTGTGTTGTTTTAAGAAAGTGAAATAAAAGAGTTGATGCACTAGGCATTGATAGTCGGCCAGATAAAGGCGGCCTGCTGTTAAAGTTCTGTCTTCCGTGTCTGGGGTTAATCCTGTTAGCTGCCGTCCAGTCCCATCTTTACGTTGCACTGTCAGCTGTATGGAGAACTTGTGGTCTCTATCACTGAGACACCCACAGACGCAAGGTTGTCTTTGTCTGGCAGCTAAGCTGCTTAGTGGCATTGTGGTCTCAGGTGCTAGTAGTATTGAAGCTCAAGAAGGGAATTACTGGTTTGCAATCACTGAATGGCATGTTTAATTGTTCATTCTGTGCTTTTGATCTCTGTTGGGTAAGTGATATTAAAAGCAATTAAGAAAAATGTATTTATTTTTGGTATGAACCACTTGCTGCAATTTTTGAGTTGTTATAATAGCTTAAGAAGCAAATAACTGTTTAGTTGGAGCATGTTAATATCAGGATTTGTTGATGTTTTTTTGTCCTGTGTGATGGTAAACAGACTTCCTTTGGAGTGTTGAGTCAACACAAGATGACATTTGACATCCAGGTAATTTCAGGAAATGGATCAGTGCTTGTTTGTATTTTTTGACATTGTACAGCACTAGACATGTGACATACAGTAGAGCTAGGTGCAGGATGCCTTCTGTATTTATGATAAAACAATTGATATAAGATTCTGGTTTCGATCGGCTCAAAATGCAGAGTGTCATGAGATAACTTTTGTTAGGATGTAGCACCATATGAATGAAAAGTTATTGACTGAACCTGTGCCAGTGTTTAAGTGTTGCAGACAAATAATCAGGAGTTCCTTGCAGAACTTTCCTGTTATGTTATACTTAAGTTAACTTGTTCCACTGTTACATTTTTTCGTGCCTTTCTGCTTCATTTACTTGAATCTTATAACTTAAATGGCATGAAGCTCATTGTCTCTGGCAGTGGCTTTGTCATTTTCTGTTTATGTTTACATCTGTCCCTCTCGTCCATTCATCAGGTAATGGGAACGTTTGACCATTGAGATCTGGCCCAGTCACTGTTCCTGTGGAGCCTTGATCCTTCAGCTGATTGACAGCCGTATCTCCACTCAGCCTTACCCAGTGTGGCTCGTTTTTCTCCATCCCTAAGTCTCTGAAGGAAACGCATCACTAAAGGAAGGAACATCTCCTCTCTGCACACTTCAAGGCCAGCGTCCCTCAGCCCATCACCTCGCCCTCACCTCCCCGAGAGGGAGCGAACAGCAGCCACCACCATGGTGCTGTCACAGAGACAGAGAGATGAACTGTGAGTGTCTGGACGTTAATATGTGGGTGTGCTGGCTCACTATACACACTAAACAAGCACAGGCATGTCAACAAACACACGTGCACCGTCCATTAGATCATGGCACATTCATCACTTTCTTCTACTGATAAAAAGTTGTCAGATAGTATCCTGTCTGGTTATTGCAGGTGTGAGAAAGCGTATTTCTGTATAAGAATGTGTAATGGTAGAGATGATGTGAAGAGATGTGAGCTCCAAGGTGCTTCACTTGATAGCTGCTTAGTGAATATTTCATAACCCACATGACAGGAGCAAAGAAATGAGGGGGATGGGGAAGGAGGAAGGACCTCAAATGATGACTGGTTAATGAGAGCATCCCCAAGCAGCAGAATGTGCAGACCATGCGGTGTACTCCCAACATCCCCGCAGATTTTGTTTATTATCATCTTGATAAACCGCCCCCCTGCTCTTAAAGAAATTAATTGTACATATGATAAATTGAAACATTTGGATGGTGATTTACTCATAATTTTGATGCCACTGGTGATGTCTGAACTATCACATCAAACAAATATCAGCTGCTAAAAAGCATCCTAAAGCTGCTGCCTAAATTTAGCACTGTTACTTATAAAATATTCACCTCTTGTCTCATGAAAGAGCTGTTCCACTTATTTATATAACTGTGTATGTCTGCGTGTGTATCTAGGGTTGTGTTTTCATGTTACTGTGGTTGCCCAGGCCTTGGTTGCCTGCGCTTAGTGTTCCCTCTGTGTGCTGCTTTTCTAGTTTCCACAGCGCCACAAAACACAGCTTCCCTGTGAATCAGTCCCAGGGTTTTCTTTTTTCCCTCTCAATAATCATAATTTCTTTTGGCTCTCTTTCAAATTTACTGACATTTAAAGTGGAGCCATGAAACTCGAATCCCAGTGCTCCCATCTGTTAGACTGGGTGTGGTCTCCTCTCTTTTTAAGGAGGAACCTGTGTTTTTGTTAAGGTGGCAATATTGCAGCAATAGAATGGTCAAATACACTTCATTGAGATCAGTGGTTGAGCAGGTTATAGTAGTAACATCATTATTAGTGTAAAACAAAAATGTCTCACAACTATGGGCTGAAATACGTGGTACCAGAAAACTGAATTTGAATCACATAATTTAAATTTGCATTGTTTAATTTGAATCATTGCATTGAGAAACTGAATAGTATAATTTGAAATTGAGTTTATTAATTTGGTTTTGAAGCCTAATAAACTTGAAACTGAATGTAAGATTATGAAATTTAATTCAGTTTCTCTGAAGCTGTTTGTCCTCACTGAAAATTCAATTGTATATTTTCACATTCAGTTCTCACAACTGATTTAATTTTATTTGATTTATTGTATTTACTTTGAGCAAAAAGAAAAGATATGCACATACAATTGGGGGGAAAAAAAAAAAATTCTAGTAAGAACAAAAACCAAAAATTTCAGGAAATGTTTGAAAAGGAGTGGGGGGAAACAACCTGCTTATCTAGTCCTGCCCCTTGTCAGTTTTAATTTTCAACATATATATATATTTTTCTCTCTCTCTTCCACTACTACATTATTTATACATTTACATACAAACATAATATTAACACATTTACATACTGAAGAAAAAACACAAACAAAAAATGATAAACTACTCATATTTAAAGTGCTGTCGTCATCCCTATACCTTGTGAAAATCATCTCTTTACACCTCTTCTCAAATTAAGGTAGTAGTTGACAAAGCGCAAATCGAGTGCAAATACACAGGACTCCTCTTCGGCCAATTCATGGTCAAGTGAGCCAGTTTATGGGTGAAGCGCTTCTTTCTCTGTTCCAAGGCGGGTGGCAACAAATGATCACTATGTTATGTGTTCAAAAATGTAGGGGCTGATTGGCTGAAGAGGAGTCCTGTGTATTTGCACTCGATTGCTCCTCCTTAACTACCCGGATGTCTGTCACAAGTACATTGAAATTGAATTTTGAGAATTGAATGTGAAAATGTATAGAGCCGAATTTTCGGTGAGGATCAGATATAGGTTCAGACAAACTGAATAAAATTTCACAATCTTTACGTTCAGTTTCAAGTTTATTTGATTAATAGATTCAATTTCAAATTATATTATTCAGATTCAGTTTTTCAATGCAATGATTCCAAATAAACGAATCCAAATTATGTGATACAAAATCAGTTTCTGGCGGCACATATTTCAGCCCATACACAACAGTCTAATCCAAGGCTATTAAAGGAATTAGAATTGTGAATATAATCAAATAAAATTGTAAAGATAGTGACACTTAAGCAGTTATTTTTAGAACCTGTGATGAACTGATTAATTGGAATGATATGCTAATTTCAGATAACCACCACTAGCTTATTATTTCATGGTGTCAGACAGTGATTAATTCATGAGGCTGAGATACAGACACATTTGTAAATCTTTGTTCTGTCTCGGGGAAGAAAATACTCACTATAGGTTTCGACAAGTGTGTGTGAGATCCCCGTTTTATAAGTTATGAATGAATATTGCTCTGCTTTTTTCTCAGAAACCGGGCTATAGCAGACTATCTCCGTTCCAATGGATATGAGGAGGCCTATTCCACCTTTAAGAAAGAAGCAGAGTTAGATATGGTAAGAAGAGATACTCAAACATACAGAATCCATTTATTTTGATTCTGAGGAATGTAGATTAATTTTTCTGTGGCTCTGTTTGTCTTTCCTCTGCTTACAGAATGAAGAAGTAGATAAAAAGTATGCGGGTCTTTTGGAAAAGAAATGGACCTCAGTCATCAGATTACAGAAGAAGGTGAGGAATGTTTGTGTGCAAGATGATACTCTATTATTTGAACAGTTTGAGACACTCGGTGTAGTATGTAGGGAGTTTAACAGGTTAATACTGTGGTCCGTCAGTGTAATTTTGCCTGACATGAATAAAACGTCTTTTGCCTTATACACTTATTGTGTGCACCAGCATTTACTCATCGGGCAAAGACATTGGTGTATGTGTATATGGGCTGCACAGTATATTGCAAAAATATTGATATCATGATAACGGAGTGTGCAATATTCATATCGCAAAGATGCGTCATAATTTGTTTTCTTTTTTTTCATTAACTTTCTGTTTTCCACACCATGGGGTATCAGAGCGGTTTTCTTTATCACTTTAACATGATAGTTTTTCCGGCAACAAAACTGAAGTAATGCTACTGCTGCTAGTTGAATGTAAATTTACATGTTATTAATGTTAAAAAGATGTGAATATTTTCAGAGCACAACTTTGGGCAAGGCCTGAACACTTATATTTAAAGATTTTATTTTTATATGCAGTATTTACCAAACCAGACAAGTAATGGAATATCAAATTAAATATTAAATTTTAAATAAATGAGTCAGCATACTAACAATAGGCTCATTTTAACATAGTTAAGGAACATTTTTCTTAGTAGATGAAATTGGTATTTCTTTAGGTGAATGATTATCGCTATCACAATTCTGCACACCCATATTGCAAGTTTTACCGATATCATGCATCCCTAATGTGTATACTCTTGAGCTGATCAGAACAAAAACAAAAGGATTGCCTAATTTTTCCTCATTCACTGTTCTCCGCTCTCTAAACATGTCTTTCTTGTTTTCATTATTTGCTTGCTTTTTTCCACCTGTTCTTACTCTTCTGCCTCTCAACTCACCGTGTGTTAGGTGATGGAACTGGAGTCAAAGCTTAATGAAGCGAAGGAGGAAATAACACATGGAGGGTCTGTTGGACAGAAGAGAGACCCCAAAGAATGGATCCCTCGTCCCCCAGAGAGATACGCCCTGAGTGGGCACCGCGCTCCAGTCACACGGGTTATATTCCACCCAGTCTTCTCTGTCATGGTCACAGCATCTGAGGATGCTACTATTAAGGTGGGCGTGTTCACAGTCCAGCTCCATGCACAGCCACAGCCAACCCCATCTGTTAAAATACAGGACGTAGCCTCAGCTGTTGACCTTGTCTGCTTAATCGTCATGACACTGTCCATTTATGTAAGACGGCACAGACAGAACATTGAAAAATGCCATCCAGTATATTGAAATACAATCCAACCATCCAATAAACTACAACCTCTAAAAATGTCCATAGACTTAAATCAATATGTCTCTGACACAATTTGGACAAACACTGGCTTTTATTACAGGAAATCATATTTTAGATTGTATTACATTTGGCTCAGATTTTCACACAGTAACCGGCAAGTTGTTACAGAATGTATCACAGTGCACTGGGAGAAATGTGGCTGAAATATTGCATCATAATGGGCTTGTCAACTCCCAGATGTAGAAACACAATTTTGGAAGATGTTGTCCAAATCTATATTTTTCTGTTTCCCACACAAAAATGTAACATTACATATTTGATCCTCCTTTATGTAAATAGCAGTATCTCACTGATGTGTACTTCCAATGACATTAGGATCTGTTGTATTAAAACTTATTTTGTCTTTTGTTTGTACTGAATAATTGCCATCTATGTTTTCATTTTAAAGTAAGAGGCCCTTCAAATAAGCGTTGCGTCTCATAAAACAATATCCAAGGATACTAATGGCTGTGTACCAGTATTTATAAGCAAAACTCGAGTGTTGCAGCGCACCACTACACAGCCTCTGCAGCTCTGACCCTTCAGATCAAAGCAGTACTGCAGATCTGAGCCTGCTCGCTCTTTTTATCCTCAGTGCTTCTGCTTCAGCACACTTTCCCCCACTGCCCCCTCCCTTCATCCCCCTTGCTCCCTCCCTTCCTTCCCCACTCAGTATCTTTTGCTTTGTCACTGCTCATCTGTGTAGAGATGGGCTGATGCTCTTGTTGTCAGAGGCAACACTCCCAGAGCACAGCACCATGGGAAATTCACAACTGTCTCTCTTTCAACTATTGTTTTTCTGTTTTTTAATGTTTAATTGATTAAACAATAAGCTATGTCAGCAGAATGTTTGATTTATTATTACATAGTACGGTTTTGTATGTCACTGCTCTTTGTTATGTACTTACAGAAGTACAAATATGTGACTTCATTTAATCACTTTAATCTGCATGTCTGCTTTCACATTTTTCAACATTCAGAATGACAAAACTAAAGTTCTAACACAATCAAGTAGTTTATTAGGCTGGTCTTCCTGTGATTGTGTATTCACAATATCAAAATTTGGTTGAATAATAATTTGCCCTTATGCAATTAAATTGAAACGATTTAAATAATGTCACTGTCAAATGTGGATTTTTCAGCTAAGAAAAATAATCTGATAAATGATGTGCCTTGCTGATAAAAGAAATTGCTGTTTTCTTTAGGTATGGGATTATGAGGCAGGAGACTTTGAGCGAACTCTGAAGGGCCACACAGACTCTGTGCAGGACATCTCTTTTGACCAGACGGGAAAGCTGCTGGCCTCATGCTCAGCTGACATGAGCATCAAACTTTGGGACTTCCAGGGGTTTGAATGCATCCGAACAATGCACGGTGAGATAATTATGGACACGTGACCCATTTCAGTACAGAAGTAACTAGGCAATGGTTTTGGCAAATACACAAGCATAATTTAATGCACAAGTACTTATGCATCTGTTCTTCAGGGTTATGTTGTGGTGCACTCTCTGTCTTGAGGCCACTGTTTGTAGAGATTTCTAAAAGGACTCAACCTGGCCTTTTGGGCTAAGGTCACCCTTGATGTTAGATCTGACCAAGTAGAGCCTACAACTTACATACACTGTTTTATGACTGTTTGTCATTAAGATAATTTTTATTCATCATTATTTTATTGTCTTAAACAGAATTTGTTCTTAGATTGCATTAGAAACCAAAAGATCAGATGGTTTAGCATTTTGAGTATTAAAGTAATTTCTTGATTGTGTCTTCCAGGCCACGATCACAATGTGTCGTCTGTAGCCATCATGCCAAATGGTGACCACATAGTGTCTGCCTCCAGAGACAAGACCATCAAGATGTGGGAGGTGGCCACTGGGTAAGGCATATCACAATTCTCTTAACATGATTAATTCAAACAGTTAACCCTAATTTTTAATATTTAATGACACTAAAGCAAATACCTATAGATCTGCAGGTCCATAGTTTTAACTGGCCCAATGCATGTGCCTGCAGGTATTGTGTGAAGACATTTACAGGCCACAGGGAGTGGGTGAGGATGGTACGTCCCAACCAGGACGGCTCATTGATCGCCAGCTGTTCCAATGACCAGACAGTGCGTGTATGGGTGGTCGCTTCTAAGGAGTGTAAAGCGGAGTTGCGGGAACATGAACATGTGGTGGAGTGTATTGCCTGGGCCCCTGACAGTGCCCACCCAACTATCCTGGAGGCCACAGGCTCAGAGGTACATGTTACACTTGAACAATCTCTGTGTAAAAGTCATGGTGTAAGAATTTTCCCAGGTTATTTTAAAATACCACTTCTGCTGTTTATATTATAAGAAATATTCTGATAATAATTAACCATAAGGAAGAGGGCAGAGGTTTCAGAGAGGCTGAGACTCAAGGGCGGAGCTTCAGGGGAGGCTGGGGGAGTCGTGGTCCCACAGCCCTGGCTCATTTCTGCTATAATGCCTTTTCTCACGTTCGAAGTTTTCTGCGGAATTTCAAGGATTGCGAAGAAGGCGAAGCCCACGATTGTATGTGTTTGTGCTTATGTGACAGTGGCGGTCCTGTCACTGTGCCTCCCATTGATCATGCGCCCTGGCTGGCTTAAGCATATGCCTTTGGCTGACTGGTTCATGCGCATGACTATCACTGGGAGTCTGGAGTTCGTAGCCCACCCGGGCCCTTTTCGCTTTGTCACAGATATATATTCCCCACTCAGCAGTAAAATCAACATTTAGGGAGATTTGCACAGCCCTTCTTTTATTTTTGACCCTCCCAGTCACCGTTGCAACCCCTGAGCACCCATTCTCAAAATTAAAACTAATAAAAGACTACCTGAGGGGCACGATGGGACAGGAGAGATTCAGTGGACTGGTGATTTTGTCCAGTGAGAATGAGTGAGACAAAACGATGGACATATGGTGCATTGTGGACGAATTCACGGAGCGCAAGGCTCGCTGTGTGAATAGTGGCGAGTAGTTGACTAGTTTTTGTTGAATTTTACATTGTACATAAAGTTGTGGGCCACCCTGCCAATTTTATAAAACATTCAAGTTATTAAAATGTCCAGGGTGTACCCCGCCTTCGCCCTTAAGTAGCTGGGATAGGCTCCATGCGACCCCCGTGACCCTAGT
>JAPTGZ010000007.1:26576340-26587448 GCA_029814645.1 Fowleria isostigma | reverse complement strand
AATTTCAAGTAATTGATTAAAAAATTAAAACATGATTCTCTCTCTCTCCTCATATATATATGTCATTATAATTAAAAGACCACACACGTTTCCTAATAAAACTTAAGTTCAAGTAAAATGCAGGATATGAGAGGTACATGTCTTGATTGATCTTGATTGTTTGTTCAGTATTAATTTGCAGTCTTGTAAATACAAGCTTAACTGACTGTACATATTCTGACCAAGGAAAATAAAATTCTCACTTTGTGAAGTAATTTACTCCTGGATTTTTTTCACTTATTTATTCTAATCTAAATGGTTAGAAAGGAGCCTCTGCTTCTGTTTATTATAATATACATGATATACATTTTGTCTAAAATGAACCTTTATTTGCAACATAGTATAGGAAACTATTACATGATCAATAACAAATTAATTTTAGCAAAAAAAAAGTCAGTTTTGAATGTCTGGGGTCACCAGAAATTTATGATATTAAAATTGGGTCATGAGACAAAAAAGGTTGAACTACTGTCGTAGTGTAATAATAAATCATTATAATATAAAAAAAAAAAAAGTCAGTAAATGTTTAGACAAATTGCTAAAGACAGACAGCAATGCTGTATAGGTTTAAACACCACCCAAAATTATCTGTGCAGCAAATGTGTATTTCAGAATTGATACAATAATGAAGTAGACTCATACTTGTTAATTTTTACTTTTACTGAGTGATAACACATCAACACTGGTCTATTAATAACATATTTAAAACCACATCAGTCCCTCCACTTGTTTTAAGAGAAACTTAAATCAAATTTTACTTGGTGTCCAGTTAGAACTCTAAACTCTAAAGAAGCAACAAAGCATCTCTGTTGTTTCAGGTTCTGTGCTCCAGTGTTTGTTTTCTTCTCTAACGTAACTTAGCTTGACGTTATGTCTGTGCCATTTATAATAACTGGATGCTACTTTTCATTCACTAATCCACCTCTTGTCTTCTGTCTCCACCCTAAAGACACTAAAGCGCAAAGAGAAGGAGTACGAGCATGAGATGGAGCGTTTGGCCAGAGAAAAGATCGCCACGCAGCAGCGACTGGCCGAGCTCAAGAATGAGCTCAGCCAGTGTATGGATGTCATGGAAATCGACAGAGTCCTCCGTCAGACCATCCAGCCGGAGGATGACCAGGCTTCCACGTCCACTGCCTCAGGTACAGCAATTAGAAAACACTACATACCCGTAGGTTTCATTGGCAGTATCCCTTATACCAGGCCTGAGTGTCACTGTGACGTGGTCCACTTTCACACCAACCTAGCTTTGGTTTGTGTGTTTTTAATTAATTGGTAATGATGACACTCTGTCTGGTAACAGCTGATATCCCATTACGCTTTTATTGTGGGTGGTGTTGCAGTTAGGTTTTTATATTATTATTATAATTTTTCCAGCTTACGTGGCACTTACAAGTTGTGCAATGTTAGCCGACAGCCTGTTGGCTTGGCTTCAACAGACTGTGAATTACCTGTACCACAACTGTACATGAGCTATGAAGAGATCCGCTCACATTTCTATGTCAGATACTACTCTCAACCTTATCGTTGCTCCATTGTTAAGATGTGTGCATCAGTAGAGAGTGATCATTGCTGTGGTTTTTTTATGCAACTAAATTATGTTAATGTGTTGTGTGCTTTTGTGGTTAATGTCATTTTCCGATTCTTGTGTCTGGTGCATCACTATTGTTTCATCAGGCCTACCTGGTACAAGATAAATGGAGCAAATAGTTTTTAAACCGGGGAACTGACATACTGTCTTTTATGTAATTTACAGAAGGAGAAGAAAACTTTGAGCAGGACATGGATGAGGATATCTCAGTTCCTCCTACTGCCGCGCCTCTCCCCAAACCAGCGCCTCCCATCATACAGGCTCAGCCGCTCCTCACGCCTCATCTTTCCATCCAACACACTACCCTGCCTCTGTCTGGAGTCCTGACCACACCGTCTGCCTCTGCCCCACCTCCTCCTCAGGCCATCGCCCCCGCCCCTGCTCCTGGTCCGCCTGTTGCTCCACCGCCTCACCCCATTCAGACGCCGGCTGTGCAGGTTCAGCCCACTGTTATTGCTCACGCTGCCGTCTCCCACGCATCAGTCATTCAAGCCGTTAATCACGCCCTGCCAACCAATCAGAAACATCTAACACACATTGCTCCCTCGCCTGGTCCAGCCTCCACCACCCCTCAGCCAATCGCAGCTGCCCCGGCCGCTGCCACTCACCAACCAATTACCGCCCAGCCCATCGGACACATCACTGTCCACCCGGTGGCCCACCTGGGGGCTCCGCTCCAGTCCCACCTTCCAACTCTCTACCCCCAGGGTGTGTCTGTGTCCCAGCCCACCATGGTGGGCCACATCACCCACACCTTCACCCATCACACCCTGCCCCATGTCCAGGCTAATCCTCAGTCTAACACTACCCAGGTGAACAGCGCCGCCGTTGTTACCCAGGGCAGCCCATCGCTAGGGAAACCCACAGCCGTGCTGGCCCCGCACCCACAGCTGGTTGGGCAGGCTGCCGTCCTCAACCCTGTCACTATGGTGACAGTCCCTACTTTCCCTGTCAGCACTCTCAAACTGGCCTGAAAGAACAAAAAAAAAAAAAAAAAGTAGATGGAAGGAAAACTTTTTCACCAGTCTTCACACTCCGCAGTAATCGACAGCAGAGCATCTCTGACAGATAGGTGGGAGACTCAGATCTAGACACACAGCAGGGTTTGGACAGCCTATAATGAACATCTCCAGGGATATGTGGGTCACTCTTCTGTTTAACTCTTTCTGAACAATGACAGTGAGGTTGAGTTAGTAGGTCAGGCCATTGTTTGTGAAAATACAATGTTTGTCTCGACTGCAAAGACTTTGTTTTTTTCCTTCCTGACTTTCTTCCTTTCCTCCTTCCTCTACAACCAGAAGCACTAACATAATAAGCTCAGTTCGCACTCAGGCATCAAGGATTTACCTTAATGATTCATTCACTCGCTGAGGGTAAAAATGCATGAGAGTTGTCTCTGATTAGGCTGTTGCCATGGAGATACAGTATGTGCCAGTTTTGTGTTCATATAATCACGATGTTATGTGGGACATTTTGCTATAGATGAAATAATGTCACTAATGTGTTGGAGAGCAGCAGAATGGTGCTCAGTGGTATCCAAATTATTCCACATGGAGGCTTTGATTAAATATGCATTAAACCACGGTACATTTGACTAAATAGAACTGGAGATCTGTCACTTAGTGATGAGCCCTTGAGTTTTTGTCATCAGTAACACGTTAAATATGCACTTGAGAAATCCAGTTATGGAAAATAGGTTTCACATATTAATTTTTAAGAGCAGGTGAGTTTATAAATGACTTTTGCCTGGTTATGGGGAAACACACTTCTTCTAAAAGTGGTTTCATCAGCACAGTACTTGGTATTCAGGACAACAAAAGTCATCTGTTTAAGAAAAGAGTTACCAGCAGAATTAAAACCCTCTAATCTGCCCTCAGATAAAAAAGAAAGTAAAAGTATCACTATTGTTGTCGTCAGATGCTGTTTCTGTTTTGCTGCCAGCTTTGTTTTGCAGCCACCCATATCATGTTGAAAGTCTTGAGTTATTGACCCCCTCCCCTTTAGAATGAAATTGTCTCACTCCAGAGGTTCAGTTCAACAGGAAGAAGCAGGACAAACCATTCTGTCGCCATAAACACACCATCCCTGCAGTAGATTAATGATTGTCTGTTTTGCTGAACATATGAAGGAAAGTCGCCTCTAGAGACAACATGGACTTTGCTTGTTGGACAGATACTTAATTTCTATGTACCACAAAGAGCTAATTTATAGGTACACACCGTTAGAAAGCCCTGAAACTGACCCTGTGGACTTTCGAGTAGGCACATCATGAATCTGACGGCTCCACAGGTCCATATTGCAAAAATACTGAATGTAGCACTTAAAGCTTTGCCTCATGTCATCTCTGATAAAAGAATTGTAGATGAAGAGTTCAAGTTAGTCTGAGTTACAGACAAGACCTGACAGGTTGGTTTCTTAATTGTATACCAATAGACTGCTGTCATCAGGTCATGCAGTCCTCTTCTGTCAATGAGCTCAGCAGAGGATTTTTAAGGCTTTATATGTTACCCGGAAACCTGACAGTGTCTTTCCAAAACTCACAATGGTGTTTGCCAGGGCATGTTGTTAAAACGTCTTTCAGGAGCTAGCTTTTTTTTAATCAAACGAGTACAAGAATACAAAAGTTTGAAATACAGTTGGCAGTTTTAATTTCAAGCCTCCCAAGGAAAAGGTGTAGATGTCCCTGAGAATCATCAAAAACTGCTCTTTAAACATTCAGTGACATGTTTCCTCTTGTCATTGTTTGGGTCAAGTTACCTGTAGATACTTGAGTAGAGCAATACACATCTTCTCCACTTGATTTTAATGCAACAGCGCCCCCTGCTGCCTCATCCTCACCTCTTACTGCTGTTACTAACCCACAGGAATCTGGCCAGGAACACAAACTTTCTCACATGTTAAAGAAAAATCAAAGAATTCACAGTCCAGTCACTACTTTTTTTTAGCCTAATATTTGTTAGGGTTTTATTTTATTGTTTTATTTGGTGTCGCAGAGATTTCTTTAGAGACTGCGATATGTGATTGACATCTAGAGTTAGTGTTTTTTGTCCAGCTGTGTGGAAAACCCTCCATGAAATGACTGGTAACACATTTACAGATGACTTAAAGCTGCTTTATGACTTCCATCACAAATTTTTCATCAAATCTGTAAAACCCGAGTCATATCCTAAGTATCATGAATCCACAAGTCTCTGTGATTACGCACCTTAATCTCTTCCCTCATGTTGAAGAATTTCGAAGTATCTCCACTATAAACAGGTCCGCGTTTTTACAAACAGAGCAGGTAGTGCCTCGGGCATTTTCGGAAATTTGTTGCGGCGTTGCATTGTAGGTAGCGTAGTCGACTCAGCCGCAGACGTAGCGACACAAAATGACCAAGAAAATGCTACCAGGTTCGAACTATACTTCCCACAATGCAACACTGCAATGAATTTCTGGAAATGCCCAAGCGACCTACTGTCTCTGTAAACACGGATTTGTTTCTGTTGGAGTAACTCCCAAATAGTTCACCATGAGGGAAGAGATTAAGGTGCGTAGTCACAAAGACTTATAGATTTGTGATATTTTGGCTATGACTCAAGTTTTACAGATTTGATGGAAAAATATGGTGATGAAAGTCATATGCAACTATAAAGTTATTTCACTCTTCACAAACAGTTCTATTTCCCTGCATTTTTTGGCTTTGTCAAATCACAGTACACTAAAAATACACTTCCTATCTGCAGTTACTGTCAAATCACGAAGCATTTTAACTGAAATTGGACAAATTAATTTATCTGGAAAACGGTGTTGCTTTCACTCAGAGAAATGTTGAAACGTACTCAGAATTAAAAAAAAAAAAAAAAAAAATACACTTCTTGGCTGTGTTTACGTCTGGCAGCGGCACAGCCAAGCGTAGTTTATGGTGATATTCTCCAACAACAAAGCAAAAATTCCCCTTGAGAAAGAAATGTATGAAAAATATGTTGCGACTCCCTCTATTCTTTGTGTTGGTCTGTGTGTTTGTATGTGCGAACAGTCCAGCCTAAACCATCGAATCTGTTAACCCCATCAGTTTGTGTGTATGTGGTCAATGTTTATCTGCTCCTTGCCTCCTCTGTCTCTGTATGTTATGTATGTATATGTGACTGTATTCAGTACCTTTTATATTCTGTACTATAGTTAATCCTACTGTACCTGTAGCATGGCTCAGTTTTGGTTAGTTTGCCCTGTGCATGATGGAGTGTGTGCGCGTGCGTGTGTGCGTGCGTGCGTGTGTGTGCGCGCGTGTGTGGTAAGCGAGCTATTTTTTTATACAGAGGTGATTTATGGTATGAGCCTATCGTGTGTGCCTATACTCAGTTTTCCTAAACACTGTGACAACTCTGGCAAAACACGTACACAAGTGAATGGAAGAGACAAAGATTTACTGTCAGAACTGTTTGTTGTTTTTAAGTTTCCCTATTTGTGAGTTGGACTGAGACATGGAGTGGAAAAAGAAGAGGAAAAAAACAAAAAAATTTTTGCTCTTTTCTTGATAACATAATAATGTCTAATATTCAATTTGAGTTTTGTAATATTTGTATGTACGTATGAAAGTTTTGTAAATTTGTGATTGTATGCACGTTTTGGCATATGAGTGTATCTAAAAGTTTTAAATGCTTGTTTCTTTTGATTCAGATTTGTTTTGCATGTAGATTGCTGTTTAGGTTCATTTTGTTTCAATGTTTTGGTTCTTTTTTTTGTATGTTTCTTTTTTTGGGACCATGTACAATACTGTATAATGTGGGCAGAATCTTGGACCTCATGCTACATTGATATTATATATGAATATAAAAACGTGTTTTCCCTATGGAGAAAGTTTTAAGTTATATATCGCCTGTACACTTTGGGCTGCCTTTTAGATCTAACTGTCCACTGTTTAAGATAACAATGACAATAATGAATAAAAATATTAATGATGAAGAATTATGCTGATGAAATAAAGATTCTTAATAAATCTTATTACATTTACAACACAACTTGTTCCCACTGTTTTTATTTATAACGCTTCGTATGGGTTCTTGAAATCCTTGAAAATGCTTCAGTTTCAGTGTTTTGTTTTCAAGGTCTGAAAAGTTCTTGAATTGAACTTTCAGTGATTAAAAGCATTTGCAGTTTTAGCTCTGTGATGTAATATATTTATTTTTAATATTAACACAAGCCAAAGCTTTTTACAGAGCTGTGATACATCTAGAAAAATAAAACTTTGTCATAACTAAACTTTCCAAGTGTTCTCAGGTTGACTCCAGGTACAGTTTGATCTTTGTCTCAGTGCAAGTGTGTCTGAAGAATAACAAGTGGTTTCCCTTTTTTTTGGATAAAACTTTGTTCTTTAATTTTCAAACTTTTTGCTTTTATGAAACATTAGATATTTATAGTGTAATACAATATAGATCATTGTGATAAAAAGAGAATGGTCATGTATACAGTCGCAGAAAGAATTATTAGATCACCCTATGTTTTCTTCAATTTCTTGTTCATTTTAATCCCTGGTACAACTAAAGGTACATTTGTTTGGACAAATATAATAACAAAAAATAGCTCATAAGATTTTGATTTCAGAGCTGATATCTATTCATTTTTCCATGTTTTTTTTTTGATAATAACCAAAATTACATCAGTTCTTACGTCAATATCTATGGCACTGACAAAAACAGTGGTTAGACATGCCATGTTTTTTGTCTGTTTTAGTCACGATACACACGTGTTGGTACTTGATTGCATAACCATTGGTTTTCATGGCATAATTTTTTTCTGTGACTGTATTTATTCCCATAAATATGTATTTCACCCCGGCGAAAAGGAGCTGTGCAAGAAAATTTTGAAAATGACCCTTAAAAGTGCTTGAATTTGATTTTGAAAAATGTATATGAACCCTGTATGAGATACTCAAAAAGGATCCTGATGCACATAATTTAAAATCTGGTTTGAATACTTTTTTAAAATTTATTTTCAGAGTTTATTGTCCATACAAAACAGCAAAGTTACAATCTGTCAAAAGGTGAATACAAAAACACAACACTTAACTCACAAATCGAGATGCACATGAATAAACAGAATAAAAAACATAAGCTCAGAGTGTCTTTGTCCACTAGATGGCAGTGTAATACCATTATCAATCATGAAGGAGCCCTCTTGTAACACAAACAGAGCAAATCAAATACAACTACATCATTGTAGCAGCAGGCTGTCTCATGACAAGTGACTCATTCCTAAAAAATCTTCGAGTCAACTTTCCCATCATGTGTGCGACCCACCGAAAACCATCTGTTCACTGTTGCAGATGACAGCGTTCAGTAAAAGGCCTAATTTCAATATGGCTGATTTGCTTTGACTATGAGCTGTTTTGATCATGTGAATTAGAAGAGGTGTTCCCTGTGCTGTTCCTGGAACTCCCTCCTTATCTCCTCTGCTCGGGGGGGATTACCACGTCATCAGCAGCTGCCTGCCTGGGTGCTCTGCATCTGCTCCTGAATCCTCTCCAACACCTCTTGCATCTTCCTCAGCTGCAGTCAGAGGGGATAGAATGAAGCAGTGGATTTACCTCTATTCAGAGAAGAGACTGAGGATGAGGCAGAAGGAAAACTCACCTCCTCGTCTTTCTCGAAGATGAGTCTTTCCTTCTCGGTGTCGACGACGGCCAGCGGCAGAGGGAAATCCACCCCTGTTGTTTCTCGAAACTTCTCGCGTAAACTAACATCCACAGACAGTCAAAAAAAGAACATAAATTAACCCATCAAGACTAAGCACTACTTTTGTGTCGGTTCCCAATTGAAATTTTCTCTATATTTAACCTATTTTAACCCATAAAGACCCAAACATCCACCATCTACCAAAATCATCGACTGATATAAACTGTTTAATCCCTGTTTATCCACTAACACATGTAAACAATTGGGTGTAAAATACAGTTATTCATCTTTTCATGGTCATCGGATATGACCCATTTGAGGCGGCATAGTTACCATGGAAACACTGACGTCTTCTACATATTGATTCACCAGTAAAGCCCATGTCATTGGATCAATGACAGTGGGTTTATGTTCAGTTAATGAAATATTTGCTGAAAAAGTCAGTTTTTCTTCAGTTTTCTCTGTTTTTGATAGAGTAACCCTCAATTTTACTCTACACTTTTATGAACATCTACATGATTAGTAAATTAAATGTTGGCAAATACCTGAGTTATACTGAAAAACACAAAATACAGAAGATTATGTTACAATAAATAGTGATAAGGACAGTTAAATATAAAGAAAAAAATATTTGGGAAGTGCCTCAAATGTCACACTGGGTCCTTATGGGTTAAGTTTGCCTTTTTAAAATTTACCACGGATAATATGAATCAACACTAATCAACACTAGTTCTTAAAGTGTTGCGTTCGTGTTGGGCTGGGAACCACAATAACGCAGAAAACCATACATAGCATGTGTTTTTCTGCATGTTTGAATAAAAATATTGAGATGAGCACTAGAATGATATGATATATTCCCTTATCACTTACACCGATGTGTATCCTGACAACACCTACCCATAGAGGTAGAGATAAATACTCGGTTACTGTACTGAAGCACAGTTTTGAAAGTGTTTCACCTCTTATTTTTACTTCATTTTAACATAAATATCTATGCTTTCTACTCTACAACTACTACTAAACTATACTAATTACATTTTCAGCACAGGTTTATTGAATTTTTTTTTAAAGAATTTGAGGGGATTATCAATGTCTTTTATTTTGCATCATTGTGTGCTTTCACAACGTCAGGATAAATTTTAATCTACATGGGTGGAACAATGACGCATAGAAAACATGGTTTATAACAGTGCATATCATGCATGACATAAGCCTTCTTCACATGGGATTAGTATAACCTGTGGACCAGGGTGATCTGGAAATGAATGCACCACATTTGTGTTGCATGGAGCGCATTCGCACAGAATGAATGAAGTCCGTTTTCTACTCAAGTTTAATGACATTACTCCTTTTTTCTGATGTCAAGCGTAAGTTCATCACTTATAAGTATCTGCTCAAAGACAGAAAAATGTTCCTACTGTATGTTATTCATTTCATTATTGTTTCAGATGTCACTCTTCTGAAGGTTTTAAGTTTATATCTTTGCTATATTGTGATATGAGCCTCCTGGATTTTCACCTTAACCCTTAACCAGTGCCACTTTTGTGGCAGTTTTCAAATGGTTTCCTTAAATGTTCCTTAAAGCTCAGAAGAAATTCAAAGGTTATTTATTAGAAACAATCAGAAAAAAAATTAGGAAAAAGTGACCTTTTCTGCAAAAATATCTTTAACTAAACATAAAAACAAAAGTCTCCATCCTCTGTCATTGATCCAGTTCTATGGGTTTTACCGGTGAATCAATGTTGTAGACGATGACGGTGTTTCCACGTTCACTACAGAGTCTCTGAACGTCCAAATGGGTCCTATCTGATGACCATGAAAAGATGACAAACTGTATTTTACACCAATTACTTCAGCGTATTGAAAGGATTAGTGGATTGACAGGTATTAAACAGCTTAGATCAGTAGATGGTTTTGGTCAGTGGTGGGTGTTTGGGCTTTTATGGGTTAAAAACACCTTTAAAACTTTATTTTGTACACACACTAATGAGGCCTCCATTGACCTCAAATTGAAAAATACTGCAAATCCTACCATATTACACAGATATTATTTCACATGAGACATTATTATCATAAGCTGTCTGTGTTCGCTGAAATAGGGTAAATAATTTGCAATGGACTTTTTATTTTACAAATTGCAGATATGGCTGATTCATACCAGATTAGCCTCATGAGACCCAACCAAGCATTTTTGTCCTCTGGAGGAAAAGAGTTTCACAGCTGTTAAAAAAAAAAAATGCTGTTGATTGCAAAGGACATTCCAAAAAAAAATTAAAAAATTATCTGAAAAAACTGTTGCATTTTGCTGTCTCCAATCAAGGCAATTATTCAGTGTAAAAAAGCTAAAACTTATACTTTCCTGGGTCCCAGGAGGTTAAGATCACAGACAACCCCTCTCATTTCTTACAAACTCCAGGCAACACTGGTCCCAATGCGTAAAAGACGTAGCCAGACGAAACATGTGACAGAGGGAGACTTGACCAAGAAGAAAACGTGTGAATATGTGAACTTCTGCCACCTCCGCCTACCTGCGTTTCCTCTCGAGCACCACCATGCGCGTCATGTTTTGGATGCAGTTGGCTCTGTAGTTTTCATAGTGTGACTCCCGCGTCACGTCCTTCAGGTCCTGCATGTGCGTCCTCACCAGCATGTTCCTCAGCAGCAGGAAGTCAGAGTGAACCGGGTTCTCCACTGAACGTGCAAACAGAGGGCGGTTTTATTTCCAAGTCACTGTCTTAAATTAAATAAATACACACGTGGACAAAATTGTTGGTACCCCTCAGTTAAAGAAAGAAAAACCCACAATTCTCACTGAAATCACTTGA
>JAPTGZ010000007.1:26546160-26557702 GCA_029814645.1 Fowleria isostigma | reverse complement strand
ACAAAAATAAGGTTGGTCCAATTCAACAGAAGTGAAGTTGCTGCTTCACTTGTTCGCTGTAACAGGAAACTCTGACCTTTCAAAATATTACGACTCATTTAAGTACAACACTATTTTCGAGTTTTTAAAACTACGACTTTTTTCCTCGTAATATTACTAGTTTTTTAAAACTACGACTTTATTCTCGTAGTGTCAAGAAATTTCTTTTTCTTGTGTGGCCCTCATACGCCGTCGTAAAAAATAGTAATTTGTGTATTTACTTTTAAAAGCAAATTTCGATTTTATGATCGCTCACATTTTGGGTAAGAGTTTTTGTAACTGTCTAATAAGCAGACATTCATAAATAAATGGAAAGACAACAAAGCGACGTGTTGCTGGTAAAGAGGTAAAGAAAAACCCCTCTCTCTGGTTAGCTAACGAAATGTTCCAGGATGCTAAGCTACGTGGCTAACATTAGCATTAGCTTGGGATAGCTAAATTTATATTTAACCAGCTGGTTAATCCAACTAGGTTAATCGGACACATGAATACGTCAGATAAGTTATTTTCTCCTCCTCTTAATTCTATAGCTGCATAATTTTTTTAAATATTACTTTTCCGAAAGTATGACCCTACAGCTTAACATAGAAATAAGGTGATGTGGATGCTAGCACAACTAGCGGCTTAAGCTAACTAAAATGTTAAATTAAAGTATCAGTTAAAATAGTTATAAAAAAAAAAAAAAAACATTTATAAGTAATTACATCTATCCTCAAACAAAGTTATTTGTTTCTGGCAAATTTTGCTCTGTGCTAAAAGAAGAAATAATTCCAAAACATTTAAGGGAGAACTTGGTGACATTTTTATCTTAATTAAACATTCAAATAAATTGTGATGATTAAATAACTTGTTTTGGGGTTAATGATAACAATATTAGTTAGGTTAACTTCATCAAATTTATAAACATAAAATAACAGATTTTTGCCCCCGATAAAAATATTAGAAGGTAAAAGATTATTACATAACTATATATTACACTTTGCTAAGTCCCACATACAGTATTTCATTGGATTCGTTCAGTCTTCAGAGTAAATTTTTTCCATTTGATTCCAGACTCTTATAGGATTCACTGAAGCACTAAACTCCATGGAAATTTCACACGTTCAAAAAGGATTTCTCATACTTGAACCCCTCTTATTATTTGAGCCTGATAAACCCTGGCATCAACCAATCTTTATATTCTGGTTCAAGAAATTAGAAGCCACTCATTGTATCAGTAAGGGTTAAAAAAATAAATAAAAACTTGCTGCATCTGAAATGGGCTAATCACCGTCTTAATTATCAAATGGAAGGATCTTAACCGTTTGCCATTTTCTTTTCAAGATATTAACAGAAATGTAAAGGAAACAAATGCAAACCATGAACAATAATGCCGTCTTTATTAGTCAACTATAAATATAATATTCAATTTTCACAGCTCAGTGTGTTGTATGTGTCCCGAGAATATTTAACAAAATATATTTCACCATTCTGAAATACAATTGACCCATGCAAAGTAGCTCAAATTGTAAAGTGACACAAGTTTCACAGATGATATTGACCAATTTTAGCTTATCAGAAATACAGACAGGTGACAGAATAAAAGAAAGAAAAAACACAACATAAAGTGTCTTACTAAGATGTTGTTGGTTTTCTGGGCTCTACACAATTGTTCCCAAAGATATTTTCACGCATGTCCTGGTGTCATATTGATGTTTCTCCCGTCAGGTTTTTCCCTTTTACTTTATCACCAATCTGTATTGACATATAACAGTCTTGTATGTAACAAGCAGTTTGCAGTTCAGACATGTTCAAGCTTAGAGACAGTGGCCCTGTTTGTCCAGGATGAGAACAAAGAATTTATGGAAGAAATCCTCACAAAAAGTGTTAGTGGCTTAGGTTTGTGCCCATTTGCCAGTTGGATTGAAGGTTAAGGGATCCAGTCAAAAACAAACTTCAGTGTTCATTACTTTTCTATTTATGAATGTAATGTATTTTTGAATGAAATATAAAAATATGTTTTTTGTGTTTTATAAAATTGCACACGTTATGACAATTTTTTCCCAAAAGTTTGTTAAGGCAAGAAAGTTCTAACGCAAGTTTTTATAGAACTGAATTGCAAGTTGTTAATGAGTTTGATTTGGTTGATGTGTAGCTCTGTTAGAGACTCAGAGAAAAGAACTCTCCTCTTTCGATCTGTCCCAAAGCACTCTACATATCCTTCGAGGCTTGTTGGCCCGGCCTTGAAGCGAGTGGTTTTCCTGCAGTGGTAGTGGAGGGTCATGTTCTTCTGTGGGCAGATTATGTTTACAGTTTCTGTCTTTGTTTGAGTCTCTGGTCAGAGGTCTGCAATTCCTCTTAAAGCAACCATGTCTTGTCACTTGCATTTTACATTCGTTTTCCAAGTAGAAGTGGTCATTTTTAGTCCTTTGGTCGTGGTTGTCATCCATGTCTTTGTCTCCATCAGAATGGTTGTCAGGTTTGCCATTTTGATCTTGGCTCTTTGCAAGACATTCAGGCTCTATTTGGTTATTTTCATCATCCAAACATGCCATGGAACTGGGACTATCTCCAGGTGGTTGTGGAGAATCAGATTGTTCAGAAGAGTTGATGGTCACATCTTTGTTGTTAGTGTGGTTTTGATGGTTGTGGTTCTGCCAGAAAGCTCTGCGGAGCTGCTCTAACTCAGACAGCAGGGGCAGACCAATGTCCAGGTGCATCAATAGGTTTCCTAACCACTCCTCCAGCTTGGAAAAGGAAGGCCTAAAAGAGAGAAATTGTACAGGTGAGAGGTTTCACTGGATAAAAAGTACAAAAAATGCTCAGATATATCAGCTGATCATTGTCCTCCTTAACAGTAACCATCAGATGTCATCTGTAATTATATTAGTATACAGTATATAATTTGCCGATGGGCCTGGAATGAGTTAAATCATTAAATTTTACTTTAAAATTTACACACTGCACTATTTAATAAGGCACATGGTGGTTTATATAGTAGTGAGGTCGCATGTGGTTGTTTTGGGGTTAGTTGTAATTGAAACTGATTTAATCTGAGCCTGAAACCAATGTTTTTTTTTTTTTTTAAATCCTACTGTTGTGTTCCTACCGTTTATCAGCGTCCATGTCACAGCAGACGGCGGCCAGTGGCAGGAAGGCAGAGGGGCACTCAGGAGGGTGGTACTGCTGCAGGAAACCAGGCACATCTAACCCAAAGTCATGTGACCGAGGAAGGTAGTCAGGGTCGGCATTCACTCGGCCAATTATCTTAAGACAAAAAAAAAAAAAGGAGATCCAAACTCAGCTTTTATGTTTTCATTATTTTATAGATGGTCATTTAGGTTTTTTTTTTAATTTTATTAACATTAAACACTACACATGTATACATTTCCATTTATATGATATATTTATAATTCAACAGTACAACTTTTGTATTATCAGAAATCTAAGTATTAAATCTGTGTAGGAATATTTCACTATTTACTATTATCATGTCTATAATTTGACTATATTTTGCCATTTGTTCTTACCTCACATATCATGATTCCAAATGAAAAGATGTCCACACGTTCATCATAGCTTTTTCCTGTAATGTGTAACAGAGATAAATATAAACCCATATCTAAAAATGTACTGTGGTAGATGTAGTAGATTCTTTTAACAGTGGTTTTAGTTTTTGCCTGTATTCCACTGTGCAGTCAGTGATGCTTTTAGTAAATATTTTTGTCTCAGCAGTGTGTATTAAGTACACTTACAGTGTTTGATTTGACCATTCAGACTCGGCTTTATTGCCATTTGATTAATGGTACACGATAGAATGAAATGTATTTATCCAGGTCTCAGTTTAGAATAGAAGACAAAGAATAAAATCTAAAATAGAAAAGACTGTATATGTATAGAATAGAATATGTATGGTAAGTAGGTAGAGTAAAACTACCATAATAAAATATGCAAAGAAAAAATATTGAAGATTTAAAAAAAAAAAAGGAGAAAGTAAAGGGAAAGCTGCTCATATTTAGCAAAGTTCACGCTGAGCACTTGATATTTTTTCCAGTGTAGTCATCACTTACACCCTACTACAGACAAATTAGATACTTGTGATTCTGAGGCAAACAAATGAGTGTTACAACTAAAGTCTTCTGTTATTTCTCAGCTTACCGTGGATCATCTCAGGGGCCATCCAGTATGGGTTCCCCACCACAGTGTACCTCTTCCTCCGGTCAAGCTTACGGATCTCTGACAGTGTTCCCTTCGCAGGCCTCTCCAGAGACCGTGTCTTATTTCTCCCTTCCGTCACCAACCTGGCGAGGCCAAAATCTGCGACCACCACAGACTGGTTCTGGACAAAAGAACAGTCAGTCAGTTCCTTAGTATACCTACAGTGAAAAAGGTATGATCTTAAATCGGGTGTGTGTTTGTACCTCTCTAACCAAGCAGTTGTGCGAGTTTAGGTCTCGATGGATAACATTCATGGAGTGTAGATATGCCTTAAAAATAGAAACAGAAAATAATTGCAGGTAAGAAATTCTGATGTCAGTATTTCCTTTTATTCCCATCTTGACCTGAAAGACTCACCATTCCAGCTGCAATGTCTTTGGCGTAACTCACTCTTATATTCCAGGGGAAATCTTTGTCCTAAAACGATAAGACTTTAATCAGTTTAATCATCTGTATCTGCCTGCTCCAGAGTATCCACACTTTATGACATGTGAAAACCTTGTGCTCACCATTTTTACAATGGTCTCTCTGAGCGATCCTCCTTGGATGTATTCAGAGACAAAGTTTATTCGTTTATCTTTATAAAACAATCCAATAAATTTCAGAACATTGGGATGGTCCAGACAACGCATCACCTTCACCTGTACAAAGATAGTGGAAAAAAAAGAGTTTGAAATATCGCTTATTATAAAAAAAATAGAAAATCTGAAAACATTTTTATGCAGAAAAAAGTAAAGCATTTAATATGGTTACTATGTACATGCAGGAAAGAACCCAACGTGTTGTCATGTATAAGTGATTGCAACATAATTCAAGCTCATTTGTCTCTATACACCATCTAATCCAGATCAAATAGTTTCCCTTCTGTGTAAACGTTCCTTCATTATGTTTCTGCTACTTTAACAATCCACTGGGATAGTTTAGATTAAAGCTGACTGACAGTTCTGAAATTCTATGCTGGGCTCCTAGAAAACCATAGGGCCTAGAACAGTGGTTCTAAATTTTACAGTGGAGTACCCCTAAAATATACTTTTTATCCAAGTACCCCCAACTCTTGCTTCAGCATTTTTGGTTGGGAAAAAAAAAAAAAAAAGGCAAATTTTTTTTCTGCGCCAAAGGTGTCTGTTTCTATTTTCAAAACTTTGTAAAATATTTAAATGTAATATATAAAAATAACACATTTTTTAAAGTAAATTTTGTATGCAAAATATAAACTGAAAAGTGCCCTCTTTCACTGATAAGGAAAAATAAACAAATTGGTCATTAATTAATAAATGAACCTTCCATCAACACAACAAAAAAAAAAATTACTTGGCTCAAATAATTTAATTTTGAATAAAGTAGAAATATTCTTTAAATGTTATCAAAGCTTAAACAAGATGATTGACAGAACTATTATGTGAACATATTTATTGTGTTTTACATTTCAGCATTAATTCCCATTACTTATTTAGTATCTTGTATTTTTCCAAAAAACTTTAAGTACCCCCTGGGCTTCTTCCAAGTACCCCTGGGTGTACGCATACCCCACTTTGGGAACCCCTGGCCTAGATAATAAGGCTCATTGAACACAGTGACCTTCACCTGTCAGGTTGATAAGAGTGCAGGTGTCCTATTGTAGGTTTCAGTTTTCCTGTTACTTGTACTTACAGTCCTGTAGTATATGTCTTACTGATATCCTACCTCCTTTAAGAAGGTCTTGTGTGTCTCTTCATCAAAGCGTATTAGCTCTTTCATCACCATCACCTCCCCCGTCTCTTGATGAGTTACCTTGACAACAACAGGTTTGGTCACAAAGCTGGTTCACATCACTGACTGATTTCTATTATTGCCTTTATAAATGTTACCAAAAATAAGTGTCAGTAGGTGCTGTACCTTGACCGCCTGCCCAAAGAAGCCTTTGCCGAGCACTTCTCCGTGGATCAGGTCTGATGGTCTGAAGATGCGATGGGTCCGATCTCCATGGTCCACACGTAAGGACTCTGAACGAACCATGTCTCTGCGTTGGGATAAAAGCGTCAGCGCTCCGGGCGACATTGGACACTTGTCTATACTGAAGCTTCGCCTGGGAGAGAAAAGATATAGACCTCAACAGAAAGAACGATGGAAGTAATCAGTCAAAGTCAGCTCCGAGTTACTGCTTACAGGATGTGTCTGGATCGTATGCCCACAGTCGCTTGGTGCTGAGGCGGTGAGAGTCTTATCCTGATTGGTTCACTGGACTCTTCATCTGGACTCTGCTCTTCTTCCAGACTTGGGAGTTTGTGGCTTGAAGTAAGTGTGTCACGGGTACAAGTATCAGAACTAACGACATCCTGGGAGTTTTCCAAGAGGAGGGTGTCACTGGGAGACTGCGGGTTGTGCTCAATGGTCAGCTGTAGTGGTTTACTCGTGTCCTGGATCAGACAGTTTATCTAGAGAAAAAGTTATGTCAGTTGTATTTTAATAACTAATAAGTTTGTTAACACCAGTAAGCATGATCATGTGTTTTTAGTAATGAGTACACAATCCTACTTCATCTGGGGATATGTTATGGACTGGGATGCCATTGACCTCCAAGACTCGGTCACCAATGTGAACAGAGGGTATTAAGTCAGGGCTGAGGACAGTAGAGTTTAACCTGAAGGTGAATGACAAAGGTTAAATGAAGTTAAGGCTTTGACAGGGTGGAAGGAGGGTGTGAAGCATGTTAAATAAATATTTAATATGGTATTTAGTTTACCATCAGGGAAAAACACTCAGTTATTTAATTCAAATACGTTTGAAGACCAAAACTGAAAAGAGGTGATGACATGCACATCCAGATGCTAAAATGTGTGTAGGAACCCAAAACAAAAAACAGTGAATGAAAAATAAGATAAAGGTCCGCACATCCTGCCTGAAATGTCACTGGTGTGAATAAATATCTTCTTTGGAGCTCACAGGTTGTGCGGACCTCATCTTATTTTTCATTGAAGACAAAAACAGCATACTTTAAAAATGCTTAACACAGTAAATGCATAAAGATAAAATACATGTTAAATCAATGCGCACTTGTATGTAAAAGTCACACTTATTTCTGTTCTAGATCAGGATGCTCACCCTGTCACAGTGACCACAGAGCCCTTCTCTTGGCTGACATCAGTGGCGACAGACAGGCCTCGCTGACCACCTGCTTGTGGAGGGAGACACACCAGTGCCACCATGTGGGTGCTCATGGTGAGTGGAGAAGTTGAGCTAACAGATGATGCTACACCCTGACAGAAACACTGACCACTGTAGAGAAAAATACAGTGAACATTAACATGGGAAGGCCACTTCACAAATGTATCTTTTCAGGTATGTGGTATTAAGAGGTCAGACTCGACATGTTCCACATTTTCATGCGTCACCATCAAACTTACCAGTAGAGTTTGGACCGTTCAACTAGTGTGTATCTGTCTCCATCTCCAATAAACATTCCACAGTTGACGCAAGTGAAACACTCAGTGTGGAACTTCTGCTCTCCAGCAACCTGTTAATTTACCAGGTAGTGTGTTATAACTAAATAGAGGGTGTAAAACATGGAATAAGTTATTTAAACATGACCCACAATGGTGGTGGTAAGGAGGTTGGTGTTGGATTTATCGTGTTTACCAATTCTATGATTGCATAAGTATTTTTATTTGGAGTTTTCCAAAAAATAAAGGAAGCTTAAGTTACAGAATCTGAAAAATTAGTATGAAAGATTACACAACCATTGCATAATAAGGATCAAGCAGCCCTGCGAAAGCACTTGTGTGGGGTTTAGCAACAATAGTGCAAATCAAAGAATACAAAAACAAAGGTTAATTTCCCAGAAAATATATTTAATTTTACTTTATTGTATAAACCCCAATTACAAAAGAGTTGGGATGCAGTGGAAAATAAAAATAAGAGCAGAATACAATAATTTGCTGATCTTATAAACCCATGTTTCATCAGCAATAGAACATAAAAAAAATACGTCAGATATTTAATCTGAGGAAATGTCCCATTGTAAGAAAAAAATAAGGTAATTTTCAGTTTGATGGAAGCAGCATTTCTTCAAAAGGTTGTAGGGCCATGTTGACCATACCTATGTGAGGCAGTCGCTCTTCTTCTGTTAACAACAGTCTGGGAACTGAGGAGACCAGGGGCTGGTGTAAGATTCTGGCTGCTCATCAGTCCCATGTCCTTTTTATTGTATTTTTTTGATGCACCAAATGTTTTCTTGGTGAAAGGCCTGGATGCAGATCAGTTCAGGACTCTATGACTACCAAGTCATGCTGTTGTAAGAGATGGCAGTTTAACATTATCCTCTTGAAATTTACAAGACTTTCTCTGTTCTATTGTGAATAAAACATGGGTTGTTGAGATTTGCATATCAATGCATTTTTGCTTTTTTTATATTTTTCTCATTGTCACAACTTTTTTAGGAACTGGGATAATAGTTTTTAATGAAATTTTGTAAGTTTTAATTTTTATTTAAATTTTTTTTTGTTGTTTTAGTCCATTATATAGTAGCCATGTTTTGTGGATACTTCAGGGGCAAGATGCAATCGTGTACTATGAAACCTGTTTCTGTACATTCCTGCACCAAGGTCCTGTAGTGTCAGGATGTTTTCAGAGGATATCCTTTAGTCTGAATACCCAAAAGAAAAAAGTATCTACTTTCATATCAGAGGAAACAAAGAAGCAGGAAGGCTTTGAATGTATGAATAGCTGGCTTCACACACTGATAGACATTCAGTTACTCATGATCCTGTAAAGAATATGGCTTTTTGAGCTTCTGCTAATTATGTAACTAACATATTTGATTTGTTTCTGACCTATTAGCTGTTTGAACAAATAGACTGGCTTTACAAGATCAATGCAGCAGCTATTTTTAGACAGCGTCACTAACTATCAGTCAATTTACTGTCTGAGGGCAAAGTGTGTTGGAGCTACTGAGAACAAAAAGAAGAAGTTCGTTTTTTTTCATCCCAAATTGCTACAGAAAGGTGAAATAAGACTTTCCTCTCTGAAGTCTGACATAATGTTTTTTAGATGATGAATTCTGATGAAATATACATGAAAGCCACAGTCGCATGAAAACCGCAGAATTAAAATGTATTTCGTTAATGACACCCTTATGATTCAATGGTTAAAGCTTATCATCACTTGCCAGAAATATTCATCACTTTTCCCAAAGTCATTTACCATAATTAGTCCTGTGGTGATGGCCTCTGTGCAACCATGGCAGTGCTCTCCGTATCGGCCCCAATAGTGCTTCTTACAGAAGAGCTCTCCCTCTCTCTCATAGTACCAGTTAGCCAGGACACAGCCACATTCACAACATCTAAAAGAAGGAAACAGGCAAAGAGGAGAGAGTAGAATCAGACGGACAAAAACACACCACAGCAATATGCCGATTTAGCAACAATAGATGCTACAATAGATAAGCATGTTAAAGCAGAGAAACATGAGCCGCATCAGTGGTGGATAACATGACACCTGGGAGGAAAGTCGACCGTCAAACACAGGATCAGGTGGACCTCTTCTAGGGTACTAGTGCTCCCATAAATTATCTCAGTTTAGCCTCTTTTTTTTAACTCACCATATACTGTGTCACTAACACTCAACCCCATCTCTTGTGTTGACCTGTTCGACTTGCATGTGTTGAATGACAGTGAGATACTTTTTTTAGTCACAAAGTTAAATGATGAAACATCAAGCGGCTGCTCTCACCTAGAGGAAACACTAGATACTATTGAAACACTGTTGTCACTATGACTGAGTTTTTATGTCTCTAAATTTAAAAGTAACAGTCATCCTTTGTCAACATGGAATGTTAATGCTACTTCTTACAAAAGGGCAACTCATGCAGAATCACTGGTCAGTCATATGTCTCAAGAAAAACTGTGCAAACCAAGGTTTCTATAGAAACGCCACCTCAAAGATTGCAAAAGACAGTCACCAGTGAACTAGTACTTCATCAAATGTGGTTTAGTAGACCGGGGTGTCCCTAGGTTGTTTTTTTATAGTATTTATATGCTGTCTGGTGTCAAGGGGTGGTAGTGGTAGAGGCACATTTCAACCACTGTCCTTAAGAAAGTATTAACTTACTGTATTATACTCAAGTACCTCAACATTCATTCATCTAGTGCAATATAATCATACTGTAATTATTCTGTATTCAACCACCCTGTGCAATACCCTCACATTTTATTATGTTCTCAACCTGTCCTTTATATCATATTGTATATATCCAACTGCACTGTCTTGTAGGATTCCATTTTGTACATATTTTTTGCACCTTAATTTTATATGTAGTCATATGTTTGCACTGTTTACACTGAAAACAAGGAAGCTCTCCAAGCTCATTGTACATTCTGTATAATGACAATAAAGAGCATTCTATTCTAGTTAAAAGTTTATTTAGATTATTAGCACCAACTAGGCTGGGAATTTTCACACATCAACAGGGGTGGGGATATTGGGGATCTACCAAGAAGATCAGATTTACATTTATCAAATAAATTTGGATATTAATATTTCTACATATAAGGAGACATTATGAGGATTAAGCGGGTATGGAAAATGAATGAATGAATGAATGAATGAATGAATAAGGAGACATTTGGAAAAGCTAGATAACTACCATAACCAGTAAACAAAGAGTTTGCTTGAAAGCTTGCTGAAGAAGTCCCATGGGGATCACCTGCAACTAAGAACTCTAGAAAAGCAGTGATTTTTACATTCATTTGTCTTGGGTGGTTCCCTGAATGGCTTGGATGCTGTGCCTACGTTTTCTAGCAGTAGGGCAAAATCTCACCTCACTTCGCCTGCTCACTTCCCACTTTAATTGCTTTCATATCACAAAAAAAGTTTCAGCTGTAGCTTGGCTAGCACTGGTAGTAGGAAAAATACCTATAAACAGTGAAAAACCTGCTGCCTTATCTTTCTCACAGTACAAGTGAAGTGGGAGGTGACTTCCTGCACAGAGTACAGCCCCATGTTTCCTCTCTGGAACCTAACTGTAAATGCCATGGTATTCTTATAATAGGAAATGAAAAGGTCTGGGTTACAAAATGATCCTCAAAACTTTGGACCCAACCCTTCTTCAGTGCAGGGTAGATAAAGACTGAGTTCACCGATAGGTTGCATCATCATGTCAGAATTTATCAGTTAATGTAGTCTGTTGCAGTGGTTCTCAAACTTTTTACAGTGGAGTACTCTCTGAAATATACCTTTATTCAAGTACTCCCAACTTTTGCTTCAGCATTTTTGATTTAAAAAAAAAAAATTGGCAAAATTTGCTCCTGTGTCAAATGTGTGTTTATATTTA
>JAPTGZ010000007.1:26504862-26524008 GCA_029814645.1 Fowleria isostigma | reverse complement strand
GCACCACCAGGCCCAAATCCTGTTCCTCCAGGTCCGACTCCTGCACCACCGGGCCCAAATCCTGTTCCTCCAGGTCCGACTCCTGCACCACCAGGCCCAAATCCTGTTCCTCCAGGTCCGACTCCTGCACCACCGGGCCCAAATCCTGTTCCTCCAGGTCCGACTCCTGCACCACCAGGCCCAAATCCTGTTCCTCCAGGTCCGACTCCTGCACCACCGGGCCCAAATCCTGTTCCTCCAGGTCCAACTCCTGCACCACCAGGCCCAAATCCTGTTCCTCCAGGTCCGACCCCTGCACCACCAGGCCCAAATCCTGTTCCTCCAGGTCCAACTCCTGCACCACCAGGGCCGACCCCTGCACCTCCAGGTCCAACTCCTGCACCACCAGGCCCGAATCCTGTTCCTCCAGGTCCAACTCCTGCACCGCCAGGGCCGACTCCTGCACCTCCAGGTCCAACCCCAGCACCTCCAGGCCCGAATCCTGAACTTCCAGGTCCAACTCCTGCACCACCAGGGCCAATTCCTGCGCCTCCAGGCCTGAATCCTGTTCCACCTAGGCCAAATCCTGTGCCACCTGGCCCAACTCCTGCACCACCAGGTCCATAGCCTGTTCGTCCTGCAGATACATGCATCATAATTGAAAATAAGTTAGAGTTCAATAATTAAAAGTGTATTCTTTGTTAATTAATGAAATTTACCTGTTTTAGGAGGTTTAGCACCAACACCACCTGGTCCATAACCACGTCCATAGCCTCCATAACCACCTGGATCAGGGTAAAACTAAGGTAAATACACATCTAACCTTCAAGATCAGGAGAATTGTAAACAATTTAAAGAAATTGAAAATAATGTTTTAGGAATACATTGAGTGTTTGACATGAGCATTTTTCTTACAGTGTATCAAGTTTTATGTGAGATAAAGTTAATTGTTGTACAGATTTCCTGGGTATCACAGAAATCCACTCGAGGAATGAATGCCTTGCCATTCTTGGAGTTGCATCAAACGTATTTAACTTGCTACTGGGAATATAATTATTCCTACTAACATTTCTATATTAAAATGCTTTTGTTGCAGAAATAGAAAACTGTGACTTTGCCTAGTCCAACTCCAAGCCCTCCCTGACCTGTGCCAGTGCCGAGGCCTCCAGCTCCAAGAGTCCCTGCTCCAAAACCTCCTGCCCCAAGGCCTCCATAGCCTAAGAAGCAGATGAAAGAGCAACACTTGGTACTTCTACTTGATCTAGTGATCACAATGCACTACATCACACATTAATGAATTCAGTGTGTCCATGTGCAACTCCACCCTTTGGTAATGTTACACATGTATGAAGGCTGCCAGAGACAAATCTCTCATGGATTAACCTGGTTTTAAATTTTGATTGAAGTGTGAATACTTATACTTAAATTTTAAAACGTCATACATGTTGAGACAAACCTCTGCTAAATCCAAGATGATTTGTTCTTTGTTATACAAACACTAAGTTCAACTAAATGATGAACACGACTCATACAGCACATAATCTAATTTGTAATAAATTGAAAAAGGTTTAATTCATTAAGCAGCTGAGATTTTCATTGAACATATAAAATATGTCGAAATGTTCCATAATTCTTAGCAGGTCCAGGTGAACTCAAATATGATTCTTGCTGCAGATCTGTGAGGACCTGGTATAAGTATTCTTACCTTAAATTTAAGCCCAATATTAATACAGGTACAATTTTTGTGTGTTGTTATTATTGCGGAACAGGGTAACACTTTTTCTTCACTTTATTGCAGCATAAATAGAAAAATAAATACAGTTTGCTGACATGGTTGGACTTTTGGTAAACTGGAACGTGTGACATACGCTTATATTTCCTGTGCTTTCACTGACCCGTTTTCTAATTGCCGGCATGATGGGCGGAATTCAAAATGTTCCACAAAGCTTAACCTCTACGTTTTGATATTATCGTCAACATTCCTTATCCCTCGAAGTCAACTCACATGTTTGCAGAATGAAAAACAGAGAGCTCTGAAATTCCAAAACAAGGCAGTCTTTGTGACTGACGTGATGACTTCCGGTCTTTATCAGAGACCTGCCATTCCTGATGCATTAGTCTTTATCATTGTACTGTATGTGTGCCTATATGTTTGTACATGAGGGTGAGTGGCCCCTACAACAATAGCTTAACGCCTTGAGGTAATGAGGAAATGAAATAATGGTAAATGTATGTGGTCCTTATCCTGCTACGCTCCATTGAACAGAGGAACAATATTTACAGTACAGGGGCTGACCTCTGATCCATGTATGTAAAGCCACGCTCACATGATTGACATGGTAACATAGCAAGGAATGCCTTTGTAGGTTATGGCTTCATAAGCCCTTTGATAGTCTTCTAGTTTTTATTGATTTGTTAATTTATACTTAAAAGAAAAGAGTATCCACCTAGGAGGTGTGTAAAAAAAAAAAGTGCAGTTTCAGATCTTTTTTTAATATTTGACTTCTTTCTCACCTGTTTTTCCAGGTTTTCCACCAGTTCCTGTGTTTAAAAAAAATGAAAATTAATTACTTCAAGAAAGCAGAGGACTAATTTTCATAAAATTTTTCATCATTTTATTTACTGTTACCGTATTTTTCGGACTATAAGTCACACTTTTTTTCAGTTTCACTGGTCCTGCAACTTATACTTAGGTGCGACATATATGTTAAAATATAAAATTTCACATGGTCTTGAAAGCTTTGTTAGGATAATTGTTGTGTTTTTCTGAGACAAACACTACGCTTCCCATAAGCACTAGTGACAACTTTTGTAACTAACCTGGAAGTGTATTTGTCATAGAGCTAATGAATCAACAGCGGATCTTCAAGACAACAACTTGCAGGATGCAAAGCAATAAGGTCATGTATGTGAGTGAGTGAATGTTCAGGACAGCGAAGTACATAGTGGTGTTTCGGGCTTAGTGTTAGCTGACTGAGCTAGGCTAGAGAATGCTCATCTTAGCAGATGGGACTCCGGCTGTTGAGTGTGGTCAGCGGCGACAAGTGGATCAGCGGGTCCACACTGTGGCGGATATATTTCTTTCGAGCGACGTCTGGATGGTTGTGCTGCAGAGGTGGAGGCTCGGACAAATAACGGCAGAGCTAGGGGAACTCAGTGCTGTGTACCAGAGAAGAGCAGACAGTGACTGGCTAATGGCGCTTTCTGACAAAGTGCAGGAAAAGCAACTGTCATGCTAGTAGAGGAGATAAGGTAACCTGGCTCCCACAAACCTACATTTATCTAGTACACAGGCATAAAAACCAGTAAAACACGATAAAATTTTCCGGTGAGCAGCGGTAGAAAGTTGGACCAGTGGCCGTTTTAGCAGTCCCATTAACATTAGTGCTGGTGGCTTCATGTGCATTCACAGAGCTGCATTATGCTGTTGTAATGGTTTTATTCCTGAAGAACAGTTTAGTATTTAGGCCCTGACATCAACATTAAACTCTGAACAGAGACATTTCAGCCTCGCCTTTACACAGCCCTGAGTTTGTGACTGAAACCATGCTAAAAATAAAACAGATTACCAATGTTAAAGAGCTAGCTGTGCGGCCAAAGCATTAGCGTTTACTAATTGTTTGACTGATACCAACAGACACTACAGTCAAATCCCCTGTTCCCGTTCATAGTGATAAAGAACAGAATCATTCTGTACCTGTGTAGATGAACAGGGACAACTCCACATCTGTTTACATTTATTTAACTCCTTCATTCTCTCCATTGGTTAAATCATTCCTGATGTTTATCAGTGTTTCAGTCTGTGCTCTGTCACTACTCCGTTTATCTTTCCTCTGCCCTTTTTTCCCCCTGAAAAGATGCGACTTATGATCCGGTGCAACTTATAGTCCGAAAAATACATTAAGTAGATTATCTTTTACGGTTGTACTTGTTCTTATATTATAGTTTTGATTGTAATTGGTTGGTTAATAAATTATATTTAACAACTCCCAGACCTCCATACCTGCTCCCAGGCCAGTGCGACCTGGACCCACACCACCTGGAAGGACACCACCGGGACCAACACCACCAGGACCGACACCACCTGGGCCGACTCCGCCTGGACCGACTCCACCTGGACCAAAACCGCCAGGACTGACACCACCTGGACCGACACCACCTGGACCAACACCGCCTGGACCGACTCCACCTGGACCAACACCGCCTGGACCGACTCCGCCTGGACCGACTCCACCTGGACCGAAACCGCCAGGACTGACACCCCCTGGACCAACTCCGCCTGGACCGACTCCGCCTGGACCAAATCCACCAGGACCGACACCGCCTGGACTGACTCCACCTGGACCAAAACCACCAGGACCGACACCTCCCGGACCAACTCCGCCTGGACCAAAACCACCAGGACCGACACCTCCCGGACCAACTCCGCCTGGACCAAAACCACCAGGACCAACACCGCCCGGACCGACTCCACCTGGACCAAAACCACCTGGCCTAACTCCACCTTGTCCAAGTCCCCCTGAACCCCCATGACTGCCATAGCCACCTTCAAGAGAAAATAGAACACCAAAAACAAATAGATGATTCCACAACAGTCCATTTTATTTTTCTCAAAGTAAAAAAAATCTACATATTTATGATTCTAACTTCTTATGACTTTCTATAATTCTAAAACACATCTATTCTAATTGTTAAATTATTGCCATTTGCAGTGGCTGGATCTGAAAGTTCGTACCTGTTTTTGGAGGTTTTCCGCCTGAGGAGAAAGAAAAATGTCAAATTAATCAGACATAACTGGTCCGGTAGTTTCACAAATTTGTGCAAATTCTGGATTAAATGAAAAAAAAATTAAGATGCCTTTTTGTCTAACCAGAACCAATACCTGGGCCAAAGGTGCCAGGCCTGAAACCTCCCTGTCCAACTCCTCCTGGTCCAACTCCTCCTGGTCCAACTCCCCCTGGTCCTACTCCTCCTGGTCCTACTCCTCCAGGTCCGACCCCTCCAGGTCCGACTCCTCCAGGTCCGACTCCTCCTGGTCCGACACCACCTGGTCCGACTCCTCCAGGTCCAACTCCTCCTGGTCTAACTCCTCCAGGTCCAACTCCTCCCGGCCCAACTCCTCCTGGTCCGACACCTCCTGGGCCTACACCACCTGGTCCGACTCCTCCCGGTCCAACACCTCCTGGGCCTACACCACCTGGTCCAACTCCTCCAGGTCCGACTCCTCCTGGTCTAACTCCTCCAGGTCCGACTCCTCCTGGCCCAACTCCTCCTGGTCCGACACCCCCTGGACCTACGCCACCAGGTCCCTGACCCCCATAGCCTCCTGTAGAACACAGTCATCATCACAGTTTGAATGAACTAGACATGTGTACAAAAATAAAATTGATCAAGAGTTAGACAGAAACAGACCGGGCACTGGCTTTTTCTGCCTTCAAGCACTATTGGGAAGATAATCCTTTCCACTTGGGAATTTGAAATTACAAGTACACGGTGTATGCTCCACCAGGGCAAGTGAACAAAATTTCCAGCTAGCAGCAGCAGATTATTAATAAAAGCTTAACAAAAGTTTATCAATTACAATGAATCCCTCTTTCCGCCATGTTGAAAAGTTTAAAGGTTATTTTCATCTCGGCAGCTCATGTTTCAAAAATTTTTCCCAGTGCTTCAGTGTTAAATACGACATGGAGGGGGCGGGGGTTCATGTGCAATTTTTGAGTGCCTAACTAATATTTATTATAAGTCCCATAGTACATAAAGGCAGGATTAGATCACCGAATGTCATTTCAAACCTCATAATCAAATTTATTTCTGATGGTAAAAAACAACATAAGGAATTCATTATTTCCAAGACTTAAAAACACTTCTGTGTTGCCCGATGTATAACCTGGCACTCCGCCAATAACTGATCTGATTTAAACACAGCTTTTTTATGGGGGCTTTTAAGAGTAATGATGTGAAATTTAAGTATTATTTTTCATCAGTGTAAATTTTATCTGAAAGTGAAGCCTTCAACTACCTCCTCCAGCCCAAGGTCCAAAACCTCCTAGGCCAGCACCAGCTCCACCTGCTCCTGGTGCAACTCCTCCCGGACCAAATCCTGTTCCAGTTCCACCTGGTCCAAATCCTGTTCCAGGACTGATGCCGGTTCCCACACCGGCTCCTCCTGCTCCACCAGCAGGTATGTAAATACCTGATCCGCAAAATTAAATAAAAATCAGAAAAATAAAAACAAATTCAACAAATATGTATTTGTCTGTCAACTGCCACAGATCATTAATAGTTCTTTCTATTTCTATAACGTCTGTAAATTTGTAATCAAGGATATGTGTAAAAAGAAACCAGTTTGAAGATTAGTATTGCTATTACAGTGCCTTACTGTTTTACAAAACAAAGAGTATTTATCATTTAATCTTTTTTTTAAGTCCCCAAGGATGAATTCAGGAGAAAAACCCACTCAATTCACATGCACAGTAAGATGAACACTGAATTTTCTCCTCACATTCTTTTTATTAAATAGCTGGCTGCCTTTCCTTTACCCCTGCAGTTTGTTGATGACAGGTGCTTTAAGAACCATGTTTTTATTAATTTAATATGGTGGGGGGGTCAGAATAATTGGCTGCAGACACACAAATTTTATTGGTAATTGATGTTTTTATTGTTCTGTCTTCTGACTGATGACAGAATTTGTGGAATTTATGAGTCATTTGTTTGGACTAATGAGGCATACTTTTTTCCACTTTGCCAGACCTTAATAAAACCAAACTAATTTGTCTTAATAGCAAGAAGTTTGTATAACAAATTGTATCATATGCCACACAAGCAGGGAGAAAGCCGAGCAAGCTTTCGTTCAGTGTGTTTATGAATCTGCACTTGTGTGTGGCGATTATCAACTCTAGCTGAGTTTCTGATAGCGGACACCACTTCATCCAAAAGGCATGCTTCTTTGGTCATAATTCTCACACTTTTCTGCACCTATGTAGTGTTTTGCAAATCACTTAAGCCAGAAATAGAACACAGAGTGCAAACAACTATATAAGGAAAGGCTTTCTAAGATCCCATCATCCAGATGTGAAATGAAGAAGTCTGTAGGGATTCCTAAAGAATGTGAGTTACTGATCTCACAGTAATGCCATATACAGCACATTAACAACACGCAGTAAATAACTGAACTGCTCAGTCATTCAGCTCTGCCCGCTGGATTCGCCAGGATAGACCTCCTCCCCCAAAACATGCTTTTGTAGATTTGGGAGGAATCTTTATTGAAATGAAAAATAGAGCCAGTACAACCTAGACTCATACTGTGTTCATTAGAGATGTAGATAAAATAAAGGGTATGGAAGTAATTCAGAACAGGTAAGCACAGATGCCTTGTTTCTACTGAAGATAAGTGCAAGAGAATATGTAAGGAGCTGTAAAAATATGAACTGTGATCACTATTAGTTTTTATAAGATAAGAATCATCTGTCAGTGGGTTTTCAAGGTTGACAGGTCTGCTGGAGTGTCATGTACTTCAGTTCCCGGATGATGATTGAATGATACACCATCTGGTGGGATAAGGAATGGAGGATATAGCTGTAGCTATAGTTTAAAGGTTATACTTAAAGCTGTCAATAAGGTGTAATACCTCATTAAAGGCGTTAAGCCTCAAATTTAACTATGTGTCTCTGACTTATTGCCTGAAGAGGAAGATCTGTGATGAATAAATTTGTCTGCACTTCACACACATACACTTCACATCCAACAAGAAAAATAGTGTGGTTAATTTTAGGCTCATCCTCCTAATTCAACGTGTCCACATTCATTGTTCAGCTGGACAGACATCTAGAACTTCGATGCAACACAGCTGCATCTTCATCTTAAAATAATATGCAGTAATGTGACAAATAAACAAAATCCAGTCTTGTTTATTTCTAGAACAAAGACATTTCAAAGCTTTGGAGAGGCACTGGCAGTGTATCTGAGAGATTAAATGAGGAAATGAGTGCTTAATAGAGAAAATACAAGGCATATGCAAGTCAGGCTCAGTCCATTAACCTTTATGAAAGCTCTAACCATTCTGACACGAGAGAATTTCAGCTTGACCTTTGCTCTAAAGCTTGCAGGTGTGAAAATTTATTCACAAGTTGGTAGTTCTTTGAATGGTCAAACAACTTAACATCACTCGTAGATTTTTGCAGCAGGATTACAATATGCAACATCATCTTGAACCATCATTATAACTTATAATATGCAGCAGCCAGCTTCTCCCTGAATCCCAAACAACCTGCTCATTAATCTCATGTTGCATTAACTGAGGACTCCACATTACAAGTCTCATTGCAAAGACATTAAACTACCAGTAAATAAAAATGAGACATGACTACATGCATTCTTGTTGTACCAGCACAGCTACATCATAAACTTTATGTGACACCTGATCCACAGGTGCTGCACTCCTGCACACCACGCACATGCACTAATGATGACCCACCTCCTTCCAGCGAGGGTTTCCACAGAGACAGGAGAAGGACTCCATGTAGGTACGTAACCACCGCCCCTCTCGCCATCTCGCTCCCAAATGTCCCTCTGTTCTCTCAAGCTCCAGGTTTTATCCCCAGCAAGCCTATCAGGGCTCAACAAGGCCTTCAGAGAGAAGGAGGGCAAAAAAGTGAGAACAGAAAAAAAGGGGACAGGATGTTAGACAGGACACAGTGTAATTGGCTAAGAGACACACAGATAGAAAGGAAAGTGGGAGAGGGAGGGGAAAACATTGGATCACCTCATTAAACCAAATGGGTTGTTCTAACCCCCCAATGACTGTTAGGCTGCATTTAGTTGGTTCTTTTCTGCCAAGAAACAGGGAGTATAGAGGGAGGGGGGGCTACAAGAGAGAGAGCAAGCATATATGAGAAACATGAGTTGGAAGAAGTTGGGGTCCCTGCTTTTTTATTCCCTAGACACCTCAAAAAGAAAAAGAAACATTGACTTAATATTTATATCAAGTGCAATTCATGACCTCAGTGATTCCTAGCATAGTATCGACCAAATAAATCAAATTGATAACATAAATTTTGCGAGACTGACATGTTAACTTGCACTTTTAACACTGTAGTTGTCAGCCTCTCTGTCACTTGGTGTGAGAGTGTTTGCACAAAGGGGGGCTGGAGGTAGTTTGGCAAGTATCCACACATCAGAGTCTTATTGTAGAAAAAAACATGAAGTCATGTTGGTGTAAAAAAAAAAAAAAAGCCTGAAATATAAACCCTCTCTTCTAAGCCTAAAAGAATAGTGCAATACACAAGAAAAATAAATAAGCAATGCAATGAAAGACATAAAGACATGTGAGACATCAGGAGATTTAGATGCATGCAGATGTAGGTTTGATATTCCACCATACCTTCTGCATGGTAGGACCAGCCTCATATTGATGACCTATGCAGAACAGTTGGGTGTGTGTTCATCATAATTTTGTTTTGCTTATAAGTTTTTTTGTCCAGTAAAACTGTAAAGAGGCGCACACATTCAAGATACCTGGAAGCAATAAGTGTTTTTATTTCAACTCATTGTATCAGTGGTTTTTCTCCATGTTTGGTTCTGTCCCAGATCCTGTGGGCTGATGTCTGAGTTTGGCAGGACTGCTAAAACAAGCTTCTTTTGTCTGGAGGTAATTGGCCTGGAAATAGATGAAGTAAATGTGCTAATGATACCAAAACATTGAAAAATCAGTTAAAGGTTTTTAATAGTGATACAGGTAATGATATTGTGATACTGTCTGGGATATTTGGCAGATGATAGCAGCTCCTATCAGTATCAGTCCTTTGGTAAGTAAAACTGTTAAGTAGCGCTGTCGAATGATTTACATTTTAATTGGATTAATCACAGGGTTGCTTTGGATTCATTTAAATTAATCACAATTAAATATATTCATTTTTTAATTTATATTAATTCATTTTGCATGAGCCAACAGACTCAACAAAGAAGGAAATATACATCCATTAACGTGTTTATTAAGCACCTTCAACAATTTCAACAAAACAACTGTAAACAACTCTTCCGTCTTGGGTTTCTTGTACTCGTATTTCCATTCAGAGGGCCAATGTACTGTTTAGCGTCCTCCATCTTTATCAGTTGGTTCTGCTGCCTGTCTGTACCGGATCAACTGCCCATTTGCGCTTGTGCGACGCTAACTCTACTTGGACAAACTGCCCAAAATGCATTACCAGAGACGTTCAGAGTCAAACTGCACTGCAAATGGGTTAAAATGTTGCATTAAAATGATTAGTCAATTAATCATGAAGACAAATTAATTGCATTTATTTTGACAGCCCTACGATTAAGAATATTTTACTTTCCTGCACCAGGACAGGTACCACTTGGCTGAGCACAGGGCTTTCATGTGGTCCACATAACTGATTTATAACTGACATGATCCACTTGTTTGAGTATTTTTATTCCTGAACGATCGTTGGTGTGACAGACCGATACAAATATAATGTACACTGAAACTGGTCAAAATTGTAAAAAATGCGTCTGATATATGACAATTTCAAAACAGTTCACATAGAGTGGATTGTGTGTTTATGTTTGTGCGTGAGTGTGTGCTTCTGTTTGTACATTTTGTACATGTCTTGTGTGTTTATGAGTGTGTGAGAAAGACTGTGTTTGGGAGAGAAGCAGTGCTACCTGAGCACCCATAATTGGTCCTAAACTGTAGTTTTACTGCTTCTTTTTCAGACCTGGTATGTTTTGTGTTCGGCTTTGATGAAACTACATAGTTATGCAGTGAAATAATACTGAAGTAGAGAGAGATTGAAGAAAGAAAGGGAAATGAAAACTATATGCTCAGAGCCATATGCATTTTTTACTTGTGTGGTCATTATTATACAGGTGTGGGCCTGTACGTGTAAGACTAAACATAGTAAAAACCTGCAGACAGAGGTTATTTGTCAATAAATTAGGATTGATGACAGTGTAAATGTCCAAACTATGATATGGATGTGCCATATATTACTGTAGCATGGTATTTTATAGCTGTTTTGTTTTCCATAAATTTCATTGAACTCTTTGCCTCCTCAGTGTAGTGGTTATAGACATATTTCTTAAGTATTGTGTTATCTCTAAACTCAGAGGAGAAACATTAAAAGTTACACTTTTTTTTTTTTTTTAATGTGAAATTCAACCAGTTGTAAACCTGACACTATGTCTAAAACTAAAACAACAGCATAAGTTTTAAGAGAAAATCCAGGATAATGATGCTGCATTAGTTTATACAAAACCTTCAGACTGGTTTGGACTCAACTTTCCACTACAGTTACTTCCTTTGTGCAGACATAATTACGCTCACACTTGCGCATATAAACACAGAGTGAAACATTAATTCAGCGGTGCACAACATGGACCACTTCACAGCATGAAGGCTGGGAGTTTTGTTTTTGTTTTTCCCGTGTGGGTTTGCATGCTGTCACTGTTTATGTCTGACATGTGGGGGTCTGTCAGTCCAACACTCGATTCCACAGTCACCCCAAATTCTGAGGAACTGGACTGTGTTGTCATATGTTCAAATATAGCAACTGACTCTTCATTAGGTAGCCGTTTATATTCTTAATGTTAAACATGTCTCACATTAGAAACAGAAAAAGAATTTAAACAAAGTAGTCTTAGCCATAACGGCATTCTTAATATAGCACAAATTGAACACAGTAATGACAAACCAAGTGACAGTAATTCTAGTTTTACCTTTAGACACTGTTTAACAGACAGTTACAGAGGTTGGGTGTCTGTGTTCCAGTACAAAGAAACGCTCACTTGTTAAAAGCAATAATTTGTATTAAAGTATTTTCATAATACAAATTCCTCTCAAGCATCACTTTTAGCCCACTTGAAAAGTGTAGTGGTGTATTTACCCACTTCCTTGTATTTTGTGGATATTTCCAGGTGTCGCTATTACTGTTGACAACCTATAGACAGTAAAAACATAGTGAATCACCATGAAAACATCGTAATTCCAGTAATTTCACTGTGTCTATTCTGCTGTAGACTCTGCCGAGGCCATTGAAGCCTGGATGAAACATACGTTGGCTTCATTCACTCAGAAACTTCTCTCATAGTTGGGCATATTTTGTTTCTGCTTTTCATTGGATTTGTCTTGCTAATTCTGAACCCTCTTCATTCACACTTTCACACTTTTCCTCACCACCGTCATCAACTGTTCATCAACAAACATCCATTAACAAATTCCACATTTTAAGATTAAGTGCATCCTTTTGTATGCAAGAAAGTGAGAAAAGAGAGAAATTTTGGCCCATAGCCTGAAGTAGATGCCTGCTTCTTTTAAGGGCTTCTTTTACTTCGACATGCAAACTGTTAAATCCAGGGAAAATCCCTTGCTATTTAATTTGGATGCAATAACACTAACATCTGATGTTTATTTTTTATTTGGGATATAAAACATTTCTACTCGCAGAATTCATTGTACTGTAGCTGCAGGGAAATATGTAGACATGACATCATGTTTTCTACATTTATTCAGTGGTCCAGGGGTAACAAAATCAGCACCACAAAAATGGTTATTGCAGAAATACTGAATGTATTGCTAATATTTTTAAAACTTTAAGTGTTTGCCAGCAACTTGCTAATGTGTATAAATAGTCTAATTTACATTTGTCAAATACACAGACTGTCATTCACCTGCCATCTCCCTCACACATCCATCCACTCAGCCCATAATGCCTGCATGCTTCATCTATGCCAGCTCAGAGAAGCATATCGGTGTTGCAAATAAAGTAGCCAAGTGAGTAGTGCCTGTTTTGAGTTTACCTAACGTCTACCTAGCGTTTACCTAACGTCTGCTGCCTATATATGGGCGTGTGTGAAGTGGAGGACTGCTTGCCCCCTTCAGACTGGTAATTTACCCCTCCGGGTGACGCAGCGATAGAGAGGCAAAGGGAAATACTCAACCAGACAGAACTCCATACAGATACACACACACGCATGTTTTACTTGACAAACTGGCTGGAGTGCTGTTGAATGTCAGACTAAAGGTCTGTGCAGGATTGACTTTCACTGGTAATTTGTGCCAAACAATTACATCTCAATGCTTAAACCTACAGGCTTAAACCCATACACATAGCTATTAAAGAAACATTTGACATGGAAGTGACTCATCTTCCTCTTTTAAACTGGATGTGCAGGTGTAGGATTTATACAAACATGTGTCCTTTTAAAGTATAACTCATTTCTAAATGAACTTTGAATGGAATTTTTCATCAGTTTCACAGCATTGTCTGAGGTGTTTGTCTTAGTGTGCATTATTTAACCCATAAAGACCCAATGCTACTTTGTGGCAGTTCCAAAAAAATTTTTTCTCTATATTTAGCTTTTCTTAAGTGATTTATTACCATTTATTATGACATTATCCTCTGTTGTTTATGTTTTTTTCTGTGAACATCAGGTATGTTCCCATATTTAAAGTAATGATCATGTAGATGTTCATAAAAGCTTAAAGTTGAAAACAGAAAAAAACTGAAGAAAAAGTGAATTGTTTAGCAAATAACATCATTAACTAAACATAAAACAAGTGTCTCCATCCACTGTCATTGATCCAACCTCAGGGGTTTTGCTGGTGAATCAATGTTGTAGAAGATGAAGGTGTTTCCACATTCGCTATGGAGCCTCTGAACATCCATCTGTTATCTGATGACTGAAAAGATGCCAAACTGTATTTTACCACAATTATTTACATGGATTGATAGGATTAGTGGATTAGAGATTATTCCGCATTTTAGATTAGAAGATGGTTTTGGTCGCCGGTGGATGTTTGGGTCTTTTTGGGTTAAACAGTAACAAAGCTTAACCTTCAAGAACTGAGTACAATTTCTAACAGTGTTGCTTTGATAAAGACAGGTACTCCAGCTGATACAGTTTTATGGGGACAATCTTGTGTGGTTTCATACATTTTGGAATCCTCCAAGGGTGTAAACATCTAAATATATATAAATCAAATATAACATTCATTCGATTATAATGCATCGGTTTGTGCCGTAATATATTCTTTATGGATGTGCAAGTGAAATACAGGTGTTGTGAAAAATTCAGGTGTAACTCTGGAGCTGCTGGACTGGCTCTGGTCATTTGACAGTATGTCATCTGTAAGTCATAGCAATGTGCATCACTCTAAGCATTTGAGTCTGACTGGGCATAAGGACATCGTTCAGTGTTGGAAATGCAATGCAAAACTTCCTCTTGAAATCAGAAAAGGGGTCAAAGGCATCACTATAAAGCCTCTAATCTTATTTCAAAGCATTTAGTGTTGTGAGGTTTATGTTGGAAGCTTCAGTTTGGCTCCACATGTATGCATTTATGAAAAAAAAAAAATCAAATAAATTAAGTTACTTTGCTCAGTACATTTTTATCAGGATAAGTAGCAGCTTATAATCTATTACATTTCTGAAGTTTCTCTCCCAGTGTTGCACAGGAGGCATATTATCTTCAGGGTGACAGAAGGGTCAGTGATGATGAGGACTGACAAAGGTGAATTGCAACTGACTAAATTTGGAAGAAAATATGTAAAAAAACAGAAACAGAAATTGGGAGCGTACTCCAGTTATTAGTGATCTCATATGTGATAGACCATTTAGACTGATGAAGGTAAGCATTTGGCTAAGTGGTTTAATTAAGTCATTGAGGAGGAATTACATCACGAAAGCATGGGAACACTTACTTGTCCCAAACGTATTTTCTCCATTTTCCATGTGTGAACATAATAACAGGTACACATTCTTTGTATACCACAAAATAGCGGAGTAGTGTGACATCAAATGAGTTACTATGCAGTACAATGTCGCCTGTTACTAACAGATCTCTTCCCATGACTCATAACGACCCTTTGCACAGAGGGGAGAGGCTTCGACATCCAGGAGGGTTGAAACAACACCGTATCAAGAGCAGCTCTTTACATAAACATGGCCGTACAGTAACATACTGCACAGTCCGGACCATCCATCAATGTGCCGCAAAAAAAAGATTGAAAAGACATGAGGGATACAGCAAAAAGCTGGGTTAGGCCATGAAGAGAAGAGTGAGACCTGAGAGGTCAGAGCGATTGTGTGTTTAGGTGTGTGTGTCAGGGTTTGGCGGAGGAAGTCTTGTGTCAGCTGTGAATACCTCAGCTCATGAAAGTGAGATCCAGACTGAGAGTTTTAATCTCCGCAGCGAGTCGGTGAACTCAGCATAAACCAGAAGGTAATTTCTCTGTGATGTCAGAGATAGGATTTCAGATACAAGTGCACGATAATGAGTGAATGATGTGTATTTCAGTTAAAGTATCACTCTCCCTGTCAGATGTTTTACGTTTCAGCCTCTTCACGCAGACTGATGTGAGTGTAATGGTGAGGTCAGAGATTTACTTCATACTTCTTTCTGACATGACTGACAGATACACACACAATGTAAACCTTCACATATTCAACACTCACAACACAGCAAATGTGTAATTACAAATGCACGCACAAAATCTAATGAATTAGGCATTTGCAATGTTCATTATAAATGGAAAGTTGATACATACCAAAAACTTTTTGACATTTCAGTAAATTAATGCATATGTGTTTATGTACCATAGAACAGAATCCACAGTACAAAGTTGAAGCTGATAAGGATCTGTCTTGATATGTCTGGATCTGTTAAACTTAACTGTAGTTGTGGTTAATAAGTTACATGAACAAGACCATCAAAGATGTTCTTATGACTATTTCATGAATTTAATCATTATTTAACTCATAATACCCTGCCTGTTAGCATAGCGTAGCCACACCAACTAACATTAGCTAGCCCCTTAATTACTGTGTGCCATCAGTCTCTACTCTGTTAGTCAGTAGCTAAAATTAATTATATAACATAATATTTCCTTGTTAATAATGGGGTTAGTTGATGTTTTAATTTAGTAAGTGTTAACTTTGTGAGTTTCAAAAAAGCCAAGATGGTGATGGTCAAAAATGGTAGTCCACAAACTGCTTCTCCCCTTGGTCCACATCAAAAGACTGAATATAAATTTGATAGAAACAACCTAAAGCTGTTATATGCTGTTATGAAAAAGTACAGAGACTTTTACAAGCATCTATGCTAAAAAAAAATTAGAGCAGCACTGTCACGTTCAGGTCTTACTTGACAGAATCTGATCAGCTATTGGTAATTACAACTGTCAATCACATGTTTAACCCTCCTACTCTGAAAAAAACTTGTGATAAGACAAAGTGGAGTGTCAGGGTAGACTTTCAACAGCTTGAAAATGCAGTTAAGGAGTGAATACAAAAGTATTAGGGCCTAATTTACTAAAGGTTTGCGCGTATAAAAATTGGCGTAAACTTGACTGCACACTCAATATCCTCATTTAAATAGGGTGGTCTCCAAGACTTTGCAGCTGTTTTCATTTGCACAGCCAATCTTAGTTCATCACCCATGACACACAAATCAACAGCACACACATTTTTTAGTGCGAGCAAGCAAATTTGTGCCCGTTATTTGCAATCTTAGTAAATCAGGCCCGTAAAGTCTTATGTCAAGCTGAATTACAAAATATTGAAAGGGGATTATGATTTGTTGCCCAGTGACACTAAAATCCTATCAGGCACCTCAGCTTTCATGATGTATATATGTTAAGTGTTCATAGCTACATTACAGTGTTTATGCTGATTGATTATAGCCACTTTTACACTGAGATTGTGGAAAAAAGACGAGATGGTGATCCCACCTTTTATCCTCCGTTGACTGATTTAAGGTGTTATAGAGGCTAGACAGGCTGGACGTTTACACAGTGAACTCGCATTCCAGAATCAAAGTGGTAGTGACCAGTGTTCATTTTAACTTACACACACAGACACACACACCCCCAGTGCGGGAGAGACAGCAGGTATGTAGAGGCACTGGCCCACCACGGCCGCCACTGCAGGCTTCCCTGCCCAGCGTCACCACCTTCCATGCCCAGCCATGTGCTTGTCTCTCCCACACTGGGGGTAACTGTCATCAGACTGTCACACCTTGGTTGTGGACCAAGAGGTGTTCCTTGTACACAGCGTTCCACAGTCATGATCCCACCTTTATCACGGCTCTATGACTACCTCCCAAGGTGTAAAAAAGTTGTGATAAAGGTGATACCAAATGATCATACCATTGTGTTTACACAGACGTCGTCACGGAAAAAAGGCAAAATATTCCCGTGACAGAAGAAGCTGTGTAAAAGGGGCTCATACATTGCTTACAGGTCATCTGTTAATACAGTGTGTCTTGTAAAGGACTGTGCTTTCTCTCTTCCATCATATATTTAACTTTTTAACCTTTTTGTCTTTATCTCCTGACCCCCACATCCAGTGGCAGACATTCGCGTAACAGAGACACACAATCCATTTAGAGTCATACATGAACTACATCCTCTCAAAAGGAACTCCCATCATGCAATCTGAGGTCATTCAGCCCCCCCCGTTTGTCGTCGTCTGTTTAGCAGAGGATCACCCAGCCGAAGACCCCGATGATGAGCCCATCTCTGTCATCACCACAGCATCAGCACTGAGTTGACCAGATGGAGGCAATTTGAGCACGGAAATCATCTCATTCTCCTGCTGACATCATCAGAGGGGGCCAATTAGATAGCAGGCTCATCTATCTTCTTGCCTGATCCGCTAGCATTTTACACTTCTGAATGCACATACCGAAAACTCAATGTGAACTCCAGTGACACAGTTCACATCTTTTGATAGTTGTGGTAATACTCTGAGATGATATGGAGGAGCTTAAATGTACTGTCGATGCAGACAGTACTCCGTCATTGACTCTGTTATGGTTGTGTGACCCTATAGTGAATGTACCCAAGGCTATTATCACAATTTTCACACCAAGCATGTTTGGAGTGGTTCATATGTGTTTCTCCCTTGGTACTCTGCATTTAGTCAGGTGTTAAAAAATTCCAATCAGTCCATGTCCACATTGCCTCCAGACTTGGTCCTTTTCCAAGGGAACTGTGGTGCACTTTAGTAGGAGTGAGAGCATAATTGTACCAGCAACAGGAAATTGCCCTCAAACACACCATTTTGCAGGCATAAAGAGACAGACTCTGACATCTGATAGCCTGCAATTACTCATACTGAAAAGACTAATGTAAAAATGATTCATGATGCTCATTTTAATTTTTTTTTACATCATGTTCTTACAGAGTACGAGCACCAAGGAAGGTAAAAACCCATGAGGAGGTCAGAGAGGTCTGACTTGCTGCAGGATAACTCAGTATGCAATGAATGAGCAGTATGTGAGTTCAGTTTTATTTCAAATACCTGTTTTATTTGTAATATGGCAACAATAATCTGATGCTATGCATAACATACAGTACAGTCCCAAAACATGTAGTTTTGGAAAGAGATAAGGATAATAAATCTGAATGTTCTTTTAAGATAAAGCATTTTTTTGTTTTTTTGTGGGTTCATGTATATGTGAAAAATAGTTTTTGAGGTCCCTGCAGGAATAAACTGACATTGCTTCATTAGCAGGTAGAAACAGGTGGAGAACAGTCAACTCTCATCACTCCCCAAATGAAAGATGACCTGCTGAAGGGTTAATGTTATATCTGAATGACGAAATACTAATAAAATGAGCGCAGAACACACAGAGACACAGACAAAGGACATTAACAAGGACATTAACACGTGTACACCTGGCTTCATCTATTAAAACATCAGCAAGATAATTAAAAGTGAGAGGACAAAGTAGGAATATTCTTACAGATGTCTGCAAGATGTCAATATTCTTTTATTATCTTGTGAAAATTATATTTTAACAGCACTGATGCTATAAGAGAAACAACCAACAATATATGTCAGCAATCAATAGATTACCATGTATTATATACAAGTAATGTACACTACTCCTGGATGAAGCAGATGAAGATGACATGATATGACATTATGTACACTTCATGGTCTAACAAAAAAAATCATACATAATATTTTATGGTGCTGCTGTTAGTTTTGTTTATAAGATGCATTCAGTGTCATCGTTTATGCCATGCAGTGCTTATTTACCGTCACAATAGATGTCACAACATTTGTTTTTGTCTAAAGTTGTGTAGTGTTTTTTTTGCCAAGAGCTTGTACCGATGATGGAGACTCAGACCACTCTGTAAAGTCTCATCCCAAAGATTCA
>JAPTGZ010000007.1:26466447-26485905 GCA_029814645.1 Fowleria isostigma | reverse complement strand
TATGAGATCACCTAATATCTCGCTAATTTCTGTTTAAAATGTAATTCTGACCATTTCATCGTGTTTCTCATACTTTTTTATCATAGGTATCCAAGTTTCATTAAAAAAATTTAGTAAATAAAATTATGGGAGGTAATGGGTTAAAATACAACCCTAGTAGCGTGAAAGGGAGTTAGAAGTAGAATTTATTTACTCTCACCCCCAGTTTTACTGCTTAAACTTGTATGATTGCAATAAGTTCTTGCGTTTGTACACCAAAACTATAACACAATGTACAGGACACAAATGTACTGAATAAAGAGAAAACAATACTAATTCAACACAGTAGATTACAAGCACAGAAATTAGTAATTTTATAAAAACAGATAAGAAATGTAAATATATTAAATAGTCAGTTAATAAAATAAAAAGAAAGTGAAAATCAAAGAACAAAACACACACTTAAGAAGAAGAAAGAAAAGTTTTCTCTTTAACCCTTTAAACCTTAAGCCTAAAATATTCTACCTGGACTTTTTATTCATTTTGACTATGAGAAGGTTAGAAAATATGCTGTTAGTACCCATTTTTCCAGAGCACTTTTTTTTTTTTTTTTTTTTTTTTACAGATCTTTCCTAATCTCACAGTCATTTACAATTTATTGCATGTTATGATAATGTTCTAACAGCTTCTTCTCCAGCTTCAAGAATAGGTGTAAGTGAAATTACCAAAGTGATCCAATGAAGACAATAAGCATAATGTCTCAGGTTTCAGAAACTGTTGGGATTTTTACAATTGCACAAACAATGAGTTACAACCATCTAAACTGCATGTGTGCGTTGTGTGTCAGTGACAATACGTCAGGTTTGAACAGTTCATTGCACATTTGAACACATGATGCAACTTTAGCAAGTATTTAACAGGTTTCTCAGCAGCTGATAATAAACTAAATCACTTTTACATTTGTGTATGTGGAACATAGTAGAATAATTATAATTTTTTTTTTTTTTTCTTGTAGTACTTCAACAAGAGGAAGACATACTTCGCCCATGATGCTCTGCAGCAGTGCACTGTTGGAGATATTGTGCTTCTTAAAGCTCTGCCCGAGGTCCGGTCGAAACATGTTAAACATGAACTGGCTGAGATAGTGTATAAAGTAGGCAGAGTAGTTGATCCACTTACAGGCAAAAGAGTAGCAGGAACAGAGTTTCTGGATTCTTTGGATGACCTTCAACACAGTCTGGAAGAGGATAAGACGCTATCTGAAAAACTGCAGGATCTGAATATTTCTGCCATGTCCAGCGGAGATGATTCCTCACCAGCACAAACATCCACATCATGATGTAGGACTGCACTGTGTTATGCAATTACATCAATTTAATGTTGTTCTGCAGCCATGTGTCCGTCTGGTGTCTATGTAAATACAGGTTTATAAATAAAATATAATCAGAATAGTTGGAGAGACTTCAGGAGCTTCAATGTAATACAATTTCTAAGGGATTTATAATAAAATGACAATACATGGTGTCATTCACAAACATACTGTCAAATCACAGATCTGAAACGGAAAATGTCATATAAAACTTTTAAAAAAATGTAGACTGTGGGGAGAGCATATCCCACCTGTTGTTCTGCACAAAGCGCTGGATCACTGTTGTGAATTATTTGGGTGAGCTCTATTTCTGAGTACTGAATTTTTTATATCTAACATCGCAGAAATACAGATTTATATTATCCAAGTGTCTGATCAAAGAACAACTGCAACAATGCGGTGAAGTTCTCCTGCTGATTATAAAGTGAAAGGAACATTCTTAATCAATGATAAATTGATTGTCATTATGGGTGTTTACCCACAAACAATTAAGTGATTCCGGTACAGCCGGTTACCACAGGGTTACAGCTCCTCAGGGAGCAGTGAAGTCACACACACCGGACTGACAGCAGCGTTCAGGGAAAGATGGCGACCCGAGTCCTTCAAAGAGTGGGCAGCGGCCTTAAACAGACCCAAAATGGGCTTAATGGGAACGGACAAGTCACTGTTATCTCAAGGTAAGAGCTTTTATAGTTGGGCTTGTCATTGCAGAGGCAGAAATGCAACTTTAACTTTGTGTAGCTGTAGTAGACTTAACACATCAATGACAAAGTCCGGTATGCTAAGTGGCTAAGCTAACGCTAAAGTTAACGCTACGCATTGACGTTACGTTTGTTTAGTTCTCTGCGTTGCTAGCATTAGCTTCCTAGCTCTAAACTTGCTAACTTTATGCTAATGCTAGTTACTTCGAATAACAAAATTGTAAGTTTTGCAAACGCTCATTCAGGTTCATTTTTCTGTGCTTAAACGCGTTGTTGCCGTGAGTAGTAAAATATAGAAACAAACTGAGGACCTATAAGTCCCAAAGTGTAATCAACTTCAAGGTCATAATGCACTGAAAAGCTGCACAACACAATATGTTTTACAGCCAAGTGACACACATTCCTAGTGCCACTAGTATGCTCTAAACCAAGCTGGTATTTAGACACCCGTTCATATGATGCATGTAATGTTTTGGCATTAGTACGACAGCTTTAATCACACTGTTTTAATATTGTTAGTGGATGAACTGACCCCAGATGGCAAAACTGACACAGGACTGCGTCCAGATCAGCAACAGTACCGCAGTGAGGCATGGTGTCCACAACTTTAAAATCAAGTTTATTAAGATATTGTTCATTTTACAAACCCAACTACAGTGTCATGTGGGCTGCAGGCTGCTTAACACTCCATGTAGACTAATCCTATTGCTATGTACGTTCAGCTTATTCTCTGTTGACCTCTCAACTGCAGTTTTTGTTGTCATGAATGTGTTGAATAGTTTGTGTAGATGAGGATCAAGTTCCCAGTTTGTTGTTGCAATGCATACATAGCACATAAGAGTGCATAATGTCAGTTTTTGTATTTATATTGACCATTAAGTTTGTGATCCAATGCGTTTGTTATATGTCATTTTTCATAAAAATAAGTTTCCTGAACATGTGTGTAATGTGCAGAAGAATAAATTGCATAGCTTCTCAACTGCAAAGGCAACTCAGTAACCAAGTGCTATATGTTGTGGTAAATCTGTGTTTTGTATTCACCTCAGGAGCCTCTCAGCTTTCCGTGAAGATAGCTGGTTCAAGTCCCTCTTTGTTAGAAAGGTTGATCCCAGAAAAGATGCTCACTCCCATCTACTCGCCAAGAAGGAAGACAACAATCTGTACAAAATTCAGTGTATGTCTTGCTTGTGATGTGTTGCTGTGTTCATATTTTGAACCGTATTAGTCTGAGCATTGTCTTCCTTTTATCAATTAATTGTAAAGTATGTTTTTTGGGTTTTTTTTAATCCCAAGGATGATGTTATGTGTTTGTTGGTGTATTATCAGCTCAGTTGTTTTGTTTTGTTTCCTCACAGTTCACAATGTCAAGCCTGAGTGCCTTGATGCTTACAATCAATGTTGGTAAGCGACATGTCTTCCATTTGTAATATTTAGACTCTTGGCCAGAACTGATTCAATAAAGATGAATTGATGGTTGTTGTTTTTTTTTTTTTTTTCCTTTATACTTTTTCATGGGCTGGTGTGTGCTTCCTTAGTGAGGAAGTGTTGCCTTCAATTCATGCTGACCCTGAGTACCCTTGTGAGCTTGTTGGTACCTGGAACACATGGTACGGAGAGCAGGATCAGGCAGGTAAGAAATACATTGAGCTGGAGTATGAACACACACACACACTTCTTATAACTTTTTCTGCAACTGACTGACTCATTAACTACTTCACAAATCAATTATGTATTGATAAACAACATCTATGAAGCAGACTTCCTGATATACTCATTAGTTTGAGTTTTTCAAATTAAGCATTTAAGTAATTTTAATAGAAGAAAATGTAGAAAATTTGCACGTGTTTTTCATATTTTCTATTATGAATTGAATACTTTTGATTACTGGATAGACAAAATATCAAAACATGTCAAGACAATTGTGGGGAGCAGTTTTTGCTGTAAAGTTACTCAACATGATTATTTTAAGGAAAATTCTAAGAATAATCAGTCATAGTTAATTGGATGAAATTATTTTCCTGCCTTGTCTCCTTTTGAAATAGTGGAGTGATGAAGACCAGTTGTGAGTTTTCCGTCATCTTTGAGCCTTACATGTAAAAATAAACGTTCCCACAACATTGCAATTGTCCTACTTGGTGCCACAAAACAGTATAATGACTTCTTTCACAACTTGTTTTTTGTGGCTGTGGCTGAACTACATGCTCCTTGGCTGCAGTTTATGCTTCTGCTGTGGTGACATTTGTCCTTCTTCCACTGTAATCTGCGTCTAATGTTACAGTGCAGCAGAATTTGGCAGACGTTTTGAAGAGTATCTAAAAGACTTTATAAATAGAACATGTTTAGTTTTCACAGCGAAACAATATACTACTATGAGAAAGTTTGATTGATTAGTTCAGTACTGAGTTGCATTGGAGTACTTTTTTTTTTGAGCAGCATTTTTTTTTTATGTTTAGGGTTTCAGTCTTGTGCATTTGTTGTATTATTATAATTTCTTCCCCTTGGAAGCTGATCAGACATTCATGATTGATACCGAGGTTCATGTCACATGAGCTTCAGGCCACATGATGCCTTTGATAATAACTGATTTTATTACGGATGTCACTGTCAAATAAGAAAATAAAAGAAAATAAGAGAAGTAAGAGAAATACCCAGGGTCACGGAGATGTACACACATGAGAGAGCTGCATTATTTTTGGCTCTTCTGCTCCTTCTATTCTAGTTCACCTGTGGAGATATCGGGGAGGATACCCGGCTCTCACCGAAGTCATGAACAAACTCAGGCAGAATAAGGTAACGGGTGGTACAGATCAGTTTAGCTTACTGGTGACCTGTAGGGCCGCTCCTTTTGACAATACGCTTCTCAAACAAGATCCCTAAGCTACTTTACCACCCATGTGTTTGACCACATTTAACCGATTTAACCAACTGTCTGATTCAATTGTGATGTTTGCTTTTTTTCTCAACTCTCACAGTTTTGAGGAGTGTGAGACTAAATAAAGTCAAAGTTGTCTAATTTACTTGTTTGTGTTGTCTATCGTTGCTGTAGGTGTTTATGGACTACAGAAAAGAGAGGGGCACGATGCTGCTGTCTCGTAGGAACCAGCTGCTGCTGGAGTTCAGCTTCTGGAATGAACCAGTTCCTCGTTCAGGACCCAACATCTACGAGCTTCGATCATACCAGCTCCGGGTAAATACACCTATTTATCTCTTCTTTTATAAATCTGTATTTTGACACAATTTAACCAATCTGTCATTTCACATCTGTGTTTTTTTGTTGGGTTTTTTTTTTTTTTTTTTGGTTTTTTAGCCTGGAACAATGATTGAGTGGGGAAATTACTGGTAAGACTTGTTTTCTCCACTTGTGCAAAGTAAAGAGTCATTGAATTAGACTTATTTGTAGAGCTTTTCTTCCCTTTTTTTTTTTTTTTTTTAACTGTCATATTTGGAGAGCCAGTGTAATTATGTGTCATTAAAAGTCCCTCACTATTATTATTTTATTGGTTTACAGATTGTAGCAGATCAATATGAGTCAACGGTATTTTGCAACAACTGAACAATGTGCATGACTGGATTCATCATCCATAATTTATAACTCTCAAGTTCAACTGACTTCAGTACTTAATAATATCTACTTGATCTGATTTAAATACACAGTGATTGTGAAATTTGCCTGTTGATGTAATAAAATACAAAACATCATGGTTAAAATAATTTTCTACTTGTAGCAAATTTAAAGTAATACAAGGGGAAAATCTTATTGTATATAATGGAGGAAATAATTGGGATATCAGTTACTGGGCATTTACTTGAACTTTTAAGTTCACTGAATCATGCTTGTGTTTTTAATTCATACAGCTGTTCTTTCAGTAAAAAACACATTGTGTTTAGTTGTAGTAACATGATTCTTTTATCCTATACAGGGCACGTGCTATTGACATCCGCCAGCAGAACCAGGAGGCAGTGGGAGGCTTTTTCTCCCAAATTGGAAGTCTGTACACTGTTCATCACCTGTGGGGTGAGGAGTGTAACTAGGTTTTACTTACTCTGCAGAAATAGAAAATACTTGCAGGTTAACCTAACAATGACTGCACTTATGTCCGCAAAGCATTCCTGTTTTTGTTCTCAATCTGAAAAAGACAAAATTCTTAATAAAAGGTTTACATGGGTAGTAAGAATCAATATTCTACTAACATTCCTGTTTACCTGCAGCCATGCATATGCTGATTAAAAAATAGCTTTTTTTTTTTTACTTTGCCGCTGCTGAGATACCTTTAATTTCTCCAAACACCTTCTTTGAAAATGGCAGCATTTTTATTGCTCTTATCCCAAAAAATAAATTGTCTTTCATTTCACTTTTCTTGAGAACATTCATCTCTACTAGACACAATATTGATTCTACTACCATTGGGTAAAAGCAGGGTACACCCTGGACATGTGGAGACAAACAACCCTCCACTCTCACGTTTAGATTGAGCATTTAGCCTCTTGAAATGCATGTGTTTGGATGGCTGGAGGTAGCTGGCGTACCTGGAGAGAACCCACAGAGGCATGGGGAGAAACTGCAAACTCCACATAAAAATGGAATAACCGGCAGCAACTGGGATCAAACCCAGGACTTTACTGTGAGACGACAGCGCTAACCATTACACCACCGTTGCCCACAACATGTACTTAAACGCGTAGCTTAGACTAATTTTCTGGATGCACCGTACACACGTTCAAAGAATCGTCATATAAAAATCATAATAGAAACATATCACACATGTCTAAATCAGAAAATGCTCCATTTGGATTCAGAACATGAAATCTGTCAAATACAGAATATTGTCATATTTGGAATAATAGTGTCATGAAAACATACATAGTGGTGGCAGTGTGTCAAAGAATTCATAATATGCACTTGGATGTATCATTGATGTCCTTTAAATACTTTATCAAATATCGGCATCATTATTTAAAGACATCTGAGACAATCATCTGTTTTGTGTTTTTTTTTCTTGTAGCTTACAAAGATCTTCAGTCCAGAGAAAACATCAGAAACGCAGCCTGGCAGCGTGAAGGCTGGGATGAGGTGGTTTATTACACAGGTATGTCATCTTTTAGTTTGTCTTACGACTCCTCTCTTCTCTTTTCACATAAAATCTTATCTAAACTTAATTGGATCTTGTTTTTCTTATTTAAATGAATGATTTCAGGCATGTTTAAAAAAAAAAAAAAAAAAATTTTTCAGGTTCACATGTGCAAAGATTTGTTTGATGTGTAGTTAAACATGGTAGATAGTCTAAAACTACAGTTTGTCTGAAATGCTTTGTGTACATGAGGATATAACATCTAAATTAACCAGATTCCTTTGTGTGATTCACTGCCTGACCTGGTAACTACACTAAAACACATGCTGGCCTTGTCTGGTAACCCTTTTTGTAGCATCTTGTGTCTAAAATCCTGTCTAATATGAATATGGTAGATGCAGACATAGGATTTACTTACTACTATGTTTCTACTGTGTAATCCTTGTTTTAGAAAACATAAATTCAAAGGCCAAACACAATAGAAACTGATCTGTATTATTTCCTCAAAATTCTGTCACACAAGAAAAATCAGGAAAATAGTCAATCAGACGGTACTGTCATTTTACAGTAACCGGGTCAGAGCAGCGCATGTAACCGTAACCTGATTCCAACATGAAACAGCTGCTTACTCTTTTCCATAAAAACCAAGTCCATGACACAGAAAACTAGAGCTGAGTGTGTTTCTCCTCATCCCACAGTCCCTCTTATTCAGCACATGGAATCAAGAATAATGATCCCCATGAAGACTTCGCCCTTGAAGTAACCACCACCACCACCACCGGGGAGGGGGGGGTGGGGGACCCCAACGAACTCTCCACAGCCACAGCAACTATCACACTGATCTGTAGAGACTGTAACCAACCATGGGAGTGTGCACTGCCAGTGATATCAGCGTGACATCAGCATGTCATTTTTTTGGGTTTTCAGTTTTTCCTTTTTGTTCTTTTTCTTTGCCGCCCTCGAATGTCGTATTTCACAATGGATATCATCACAACTATATCTGTTACAGCAGTTCAAATGTTACTGATGCAGAAATGTGCTGTGTGTACAAGAAATATTTGACAAGCTCCCTCTTCGCTGTCTTTATCTTTCTAAGAGTCAGGTTTGTGAGACTTGTTGGTTTATGATGTAATATTAGTGGCGTTTGAGATATCAGGACATGACGCGAATCAAACTTTTCCACTCGGTGACTGAAAATGTCTTAATTATAAAATTCTATTACAAAACAAACCTGGTGTGACTTTTAAGCCCTATTGCACTAATAACAAATCTCAATGATCTACATCCTTTAGCACCTCAGTGGAGGTGTTTACTGATGAATAAGCTTCAAAAAATTGTCAAATGCTTTTGATTCACAAGTAGAGCCATGCTGTTTACAAAATCACAGTATGGAGTTGACTCGTGTTTTAATGCCAGTCAGACTATAGCTTTATTTAAAGTAAAATATCACAAAGTATCCATTTATTGTAGAAAACTAGAATTTTATGTTTACATGATCCTAATTCAGCCAGCCCATTATGTCATGTCTTTAGGTTTTAGGATCAGTTGAAAGAATGAAAAGTGTTACAGCACTGTTTGGATACACATGCGCTAAATTTCATAAATACACGCTGTCGGACAAGTGTCAGGTGTACGGAACAGCTTTGATATAGACTGCAGGTTTTTTTATTCCCACAGGATCTATAAATATAGTGTCCTGAATGTGCAGTTTCCCTGAACATGTCTCCTCTGTTAAATTGACTGCATTTCAGTCCCTTTTTTTTCTTCACATCATGACACATCTGGCTCTTTCAGCCATATAGAGGAGACGAGATAAATCAAATGTTTTAGTAATTTTTTTTTTTTTTTTCAGAGAAACTATTCTGTATCTAGAAACCACTCTACACTGACTGGTTTGGTCTAGCCCTGCATCATGCAATTAATGCCAACTGGTGATTTAGTGCTCTAACTGAGATTATTGGAGTTTTTTTTGTAACGGTCAGGCTGTAGATGTACAGTAGTGGTTTACTGGCCAAGCTGGTGTTATGGTCAGGTGTCTATCTGTAAATGAAATGGGGTATTCTGTAACTGTCATTGATGATAAACGGATGGGGCAGGATTAAATTCTCAGATGTGTTAAATGTGAAATGCAGTGCTTTAATAAAAGTAGTTGTACATATTGAATTAAACTTCTGATAAAAATGAAGTCTTTTGCAGTGCTTTTGTATGTTCCTGTGCATCCCTCCAGGCTCTCAAACAGCAACGAGGCCATAAACGTCAGCAGGAATGACAAATTAAAAACAATATTTATACTTAGATATTTAGAAGCCACATTTTACAGGCATCAGCGGACGTTTTAAATGTGAAATGTGCCCTTCTTAAATCAGTGTGAGACTGACACTCCCAAGACCTTAAGGTTTTAATTTGGTTAATAAAACCTGTCGAAATCATCGCGTTGTCTGCGGTGCTGCCTTTAGAGAACATCGGAATTTTGATATACTCAAAAGCACATACAGTGAATGCGAGAACTGCGCCTTTCGTGCACGTTAACTACTTCAGATTTAGTTTAAATCAAAAAGGTATGATTTCGACAATGAAAAAACAATACGAAAGAGCCACTTTTTCTCCTGAAACTTTGGTGGACTCTGATAGCACCATTAACCTATCTCTAAAATGTATTTTGTTTAGCACCTCCTACAGAGAAGATCACAAATTTCATTGTGAATAAAATAGGAAATGATATAAAGTCAACGCATTTTACATACACACAAACAAATATACATGTACCACTGTACATGAAGTGCATAAGCTCAAAATAAACTAAACTAAACATGTTATTTCCAAATTTATCAAAATTATCTGAAAAATTTGGACTTCATACGTTAACTAGTCTACATGTGCCACCGCGAAATAATATAACATAATGTGGGTGTAACTTTGTAGCTCCAGGATGTCCGAGTCTAGACGCTTTACGTAAACGCAGCGTGAGAACACGTGTTGGAGCCTTCTGGAAACCGACTCCCCTTTCCTTAGCGTCTGAGCCCGAGTGGTGCGGACTCCTTCCAGCGATACTTTTTACATTTACTTCGCTGGCTGTGCTGCCTCGCCATGGCTGCTGTGAAAGCGCTGAACCCAAAAGCAGAGGTGGCCAGGGCCCAGGCTGCCCTGGCGGTTAACATCAGTGCCGCCCGGGGGCTTCAGGATGTGTTGAGAAGTAACCTGGGACCGAAGGGGACCATGAAAATGTGAGTGCCGCCGGAGCTCTTTGTGCAGCATGGATGCTAAGCTAACATGCTATGTTGCTAATAAGCTAACGTTAGCTTAATTTCACCGGTATACTGAGGTTGTGTGTGGTTCAAAGTCTACTTATGAGTTTACTTTAATTAAGACCCCCTTGTATATCGTTCCACCTAACAGTCACCTTCTGTAATGTGTTAAGGTGTAATCTTGAGTCGGCCGAGGCCTCCACTTCCTTAACGGATAAAGGATTTACCGGCGCACGTTGCCCTGCCCAGTCATCGTCATGACAAGCGGCAAGCTAATGCTAGCACCATCCGGTTAGCGTTAGCATGATCCACAGCTAACGCACCAAACTCATCATATGCACATATTATTATAACAAATAGCTAACATTTGCAATATTTATAATAATGCATGAGTTGTCATTGGTAGACACTTGGTAGTCACTACTACCAAGATGAAGAAGTTAAAAGGGCGGCCGGGTCGAGTTTAACTTCTCTACCACATGTGTTATTAAACATAATCGGGAAACTAAATTATTTGTGAATACGGGATGATTTGGTTGTCTGCATTACTGACATTACGTTGTATGTTGGTATATGAGTATGGGTGTGTTGAACCTCCCTTTTTCAGTTGTTATTAACCCCTCCCTGTCTGCTTGTGTCCACAGGCTGGTGTCTGGGGCAGGAGAAATAAAGCTGACCAAAGATGGCAATGTCTTGTTACATGAAATGGTAAGAAACTGTGAACTCAAAGACCTGTTAAGAAGTGCAGGTATATTTGTCTGTGTCACGATTTTAAAGCCCTGAAATTGATTTATTGAAGGCAGTAGTAGTAAAAGGGAATAGTTGCCTCATTACTAAATGCATTTATATGGGCTCATCTTACAAGTAACATGTATAAGTTGAAATATGGATATCATGTCGTGGTTTATCAATTAAAGGCCGTGATGTTGAAATTAAGTGCATTATGATGGACACAAACCCATTTTTTGTAAGGCCTTCTGTGAATATGTTTGCAGTGTTTTGTTATTTGTAATGTAAAATCGTACAGGAATGTGGTGTCATCAACAGCAAGTTGACCATATAAAAAGTAATTCAGTTGATTTTTATCATTTTATTCGAGATGAGCTGAATTCTGAAAGGCTTTTTTCACTCACCCAGTGGCACAGGTAGATGAGCCACCATTGGAGTCTTGTTTCGGGTGTCAGTTAAACCCTGTGAAGCTACTGTTTCAGCACTTGTTATTCTCCAAAGATGATGCTGCCACCCCATAACCTCAATGCCATTTTAAAATGCCACCCTCACTCGGTTTGTCTTGGTTTTATCCACCTTTTCCATTTACAGCAAATTCAGCACCCAACAGCATCATTGATTGCAAAGGTTGCCACAGCACAGGATGACATCACAGGAGATGGCACCACGTCCAACGTCCTCATCATTGGTGAACTATTGAAACAGGCTGACCTCTATGTGTCAGAGGTAAGAGAAAATACAGCCAAGTATTTTATTATTTATCCTCTTGGAAAGTATGCTTAAATGTAACAGATTTTGGACCCAGTAAGACTCGCAAAATTCCCCAACAATGCATTTTAGTGATTTTATTTATTTATATTTTTGGAGCATGTCATCAGTGTTTAACTCGTTTGTTTTGTTTTTTGTCCTGCAGGGTCTTCATCCAAGAATTATTGCTGAGGGCTTTGAAGCAGCGAAGGAGAAAGCCCTGGCTGTTCTGGAGGAAGTGAAAGTGACACAAGAAATGGACAGAGAAACACTCATCAATGTAGCACGCACCTCACTCCGGACCAAGGTCCACGCTGAGCTGGCAGACCTGCTCACTGAGGTGAGATATTTAGGAAATGAAGTCAGGATGCAGAACTGAGGACCTACATTTGACCTTAATGAATATTGTTTTAACTATGAACCACTTGCTTTTACAACAGATGTTAATAAAGCTTAGTGGTTTATCCCAATAAAACTTACTGTTTATAGAAATATTGAAGTCAATTTATTTGCATTTGATGTGAGTGAATGTAAGTTCCAACAGAAATGCATATTCAGTACTTGGTTGATATATGAAACCCACTGCACCTTGAGCAAGAAAACTTCAGTTTGGAAGTTTGAGTATAAAGATGTTGGTCATGTGGGGATTCAGAACAACTTTGAGTTGCTATTTAAAAAAAAAAAAAGCCTCCAGTAAATGCCTGCTGTCACACAACATTGCTCTTTGTTCACAGCACTAAAGACAAACTTGAGTTTTTCTTGATTGACTTGATATTTTTACACACTATGCATGCAGTAGGTCTTGAATGCAGAAAAGTCTGAAGAAATCTTGTATTTTTCTCACACTTCTGAACATTTAAAACTTTTGCACAGTTGCTGGTTTTGAGCTGAACTGTGATGCTCTTGTGTTGTGATCATTGTATTAGTGATCAGTGTGATGCAGGTTGTGTCTTGTTTGTTTTTTGGCTGCAGGCTGTAGTAGATGCAGTGCTGGCCATCGCTAAACCCAATGAGCCAATCGACCTGTATATGGTGGAGATCATGGAGATGAAGCATAAGACGGACTGTGATACACAGTGAGTTTTTATGAATACAGAACGACTCATGCCTTCACTGAGGGGCACTGATAAAACTGAACAGCAGAACACTTCTAATGAGTGGCTTTGCTTCTTCTGCAGACTGATCAGAGGTTTGGTGTTGGACCACGGTGCCCGGCACCCAGACATGAAGAAGAGGGTGGAGGATGCCTATGTGCTGACCTGCAATGTCTCTTTGGAGTATGAAAAGACGGAGGTCAACTCTGGCTTCTTCTACAAAAGTGCAGGGGAGAGGGAGAAACTTGTGGCTGCAGAGAGGAAGTTCATTGAGGATCGTGTACAGAAGATCATTGCCCTGAAGAATAATGTTTGTCCTAATGGGGAGAAGGGATTTGTCGTCATTAACCAAAAGGTTAGAAGTCAGAAAAGCATTTGATTTACGTTTTTCTTGGCTTTGAGGTAATACAACGTGCATTTTGAAGTAAACAGTCTCTTATGCTAAATCAGGATCCACTTGTCCTAAAGCTCCATTATCACCTGGCAAATTCCAGACACGTTTAAGAGCCATGACGCCGGTGATCCACTAGCAAGCGTCACGAGCTTTACACCGCAGTGCCACTATTCATTTCTATGGGACGTGTCCAACACTTCCACAAAGCATTCTGGGTATGCAGTGCGACCAAATCGATGGTTCCGTCACATCAAAAAGTTGAACAGTGCCCAAATTTATGCAAATAAATCCATCCAACATGAGGCGAGTATCCAGTAGAACACCAGCCGCCTTCTGCCACCTCAGTCATGCCCATCTACAAACAGAAACTCCTACAACAAGCATGCTCGAGGAAGGCGGTGGTGCGGGTGAGTACTGTGGTGCGGAGTTCCCGATGCTTGCTAGTGGATCACCGGCATAAGACTCTCTTTATTGCTTTCATTTAGTTTGTGGCATTACAGTACAAAATAAAGGTGTGAGATGCCTTTAAAGAGCACAGTGAACACCCAAGGATGCTACTATAGCTCCCCTTGGTCTTTTGTATCTGTGCTACAGTAACTCTGATCTGTTCCTCTGCATTAGGAGAGCTCCTTTCTCCCCTACATGTATTCAGCGGATCAGAATATACTTTAACCTGAAAACTGTTACAATTACACAGTGAATCGGTATTGGATTGTTATATTGATGTTTTGTTTTTGTTTTAAATCATGTAGGGTATTGACCCATTCTCCTTGGATGCCCTGGCAAAGGAAGGCATTGTTGCTCTACGCAGGGCGAAGAGGAGGAACATGGAGAGGTGAGAAATGTTTCCCAGGCACTATTTTCTTTACATGCACAAGTATTCCAGTTTATGCCCATATTTATATAAAAAGACAATGTTCTTAGCTGTTTACATGGCTTATGAAAATGGATACTCACCCTGTGCACATGCAGCATTACGTACTCATTTATTTGCAAACATTTTGCACTGGAGATGGTTCATTTGTATGACCACAGCCTTTCTCTCCACTTTAAAACAATCTGTTGATATCCACATCTTTTTGTCATGTATTAGTGAGTGTGGCTTCTTTTTAAACTAAAATGCAGGGAAATAAAGCATGGTAACTGCTGTAAAACTCAAAGGAAGATGCTATTTTGAATGCTTTTTTTTTTTTTTTTTTAATCTTTTATCAGTATACACATCAAAAACTGCTCTATGGATGGATGGAAATTTATGAACTGTTTACATGATACTATGTACTATATATACGTACACCAAATTGATATTTCTAGCAATGAAATCACCTGAAAGCGTCTTACTAAATACGCTTGGATTTTGCAGACTCACCCTTGCTTGCGGTGGCATCGCCATGAACTCAGTCGACGACCTCACGCCTGAGTGCCTGGGACACGCTGGGTTGGTCTATGAGCACACGCTGGTGAGCATTTATTTGGGTTCATCTGCAGGAGTTGTAGTTGTATTGTAAAGTAGAGCAGTCACTCGTTATGGATCTGTTCCCATTTGCAGGGAGAGGAGAAGTACACATTCATTGAGAAGTGTGGAAACCCTCGCTCAGTGACGCTGCTGGTGAAGGGACCCAACAAACACACCCTCACACAGATCAAAGACGCTGTAAGAGACGGTCTGCGGGCGGTCAAGAATGCTATTGAAGACGGTAGGACTATGGACCATATGTGTTTGTCATTTCCAGTAGTTGTAGCTATAGCCATGGTCTTCATTTGGTCTTGACTTTATTTTTCCCATTTGATCTGAACCAGCAAAGAAAATGTCCATATATGAAGTAATCAAGATCCCAAGACATTATTTGTTATTGTTTTTTGTTTTTTTTTGTGTCATGATATGATACATGGTCTGGTCTTCAGCAAAGATTACAGGGTTTCAAGTTGTGGTTTCAAGGTCTGAACAGTGCTTGAATTTTAGTTTAAGTGCTTGAAAGTGCTTGTAATTCTAACTCTGTGATTTATATATTTTTAATATTAACTCTGCCAGGTTAGATGGCAAGACAAAGCGACTTACAGAGAGGTGATACATTTAGAAAAATAAAACTTTGTCAAAAAAGAAAATTAGTGGATGCTTTAGTTTAGTTGGTTTAATTGAGCTTGTTCACTGTTGTGTACAGTGTTGTTCACAAGACATAACAGAAACAACACTGTATTCACATATATTCAAATATACATGTTATGTGCACACAATTATACATAATTATATACAACAACTGTTATTAATATACAACCCTAGTAGCCTGTAAAACAGTGAGAAGTAAAACTTATTTACTCCCACCCCCAGTTTCACTACTTAAACTTGTATGGTTGCAATTATATTGGAGAAACAGTTGTAAACATGCATTAGTACACCAAAATTAACTTTAACACAGCATACAAAACACAAATGTAAATGTGCTCTCAGGTTGAGTTCAGGTATGTTTTTATCTTAATCTTTATCTCGGTGCCAGTGTGTCTGAAGAACACAAAATGGATACTCTTTTTGGATACAGTTTTATGTTCTATTTAATTTCTAAACTTTTTGTTATTACGAAACATAATTTTAGATGTTTATAGCATAATACAATGTACATCATCGTGATTAAAAAGTGAAAAAATAATCATGGATATATGTATTCCTGTAGATATGTATTTTACCCAGTGATAAGGGGCTGTGCTGGTAAAATTTGAAAATGACCCTTAAAAACTACTTGAATCTGGGCTTAAAAAAATGTTTACAAACCCTGAGGTTAATACATCCTGAGACCAGAAAGTAAGTTTAGACCTTTTTTTAACATGGTTATCTTGGTTGGACATGTTATTTTTAAATGCAGTTTATATTTTTATATGCAGTGGAAAGCATTTTTATTTTTTTCTGTGTAAAGTAAAGCTGTGTAACTCTTGTCCACTACAGAGGACACAAAGGCATTGTTGGGTCTCAGGAGGATATGTAAAGAAATGCGTATTTGCACAGAGAACACCCAGGGATGCTAACGTGGCTCTCCCTGGTCCTCATGTCTGTGCTACAGTGACTCTGGTCTTTTCCTCTGCATAAGGGGAGTTTCAGTCTCGCCTTCATGTATTCAGTTGATCAGTACAGTCTTCACGATTATAAACCAGGCACTTGCTTTGTTGTAAATCTTGATTCTTTTCCTCAGGCACAGTTGTCTTCACATGGGTTCTGTTCTTTGTCTGCAGGTAGTGTTGTTTCTGGTGCAGGTGCGTTTGAGGTGGCTGTGGCAGATGCCCTGGTAAAACACAAGCCCAATGTAAAAGGCAGAGCTCAGCTCGGAGTCCAAGCATTTGCTGACGCTCTGCTAGTCATCCCCAAGGTAATTTAATGTTTTTTGGCCTTTTCTTTTTTGATGTGTATTTTTCATTTGTCTTCTACATTAAGCTAAACCAGGGGTCTCAAACTCATGTTAGTTTAGGGGTCACATTCGGTCAAATTTGGCCTCAAGTGGGCCTGACCAGTAAAATAAAAAATGGTAATATATTAATAATATAAATTCCAAACTCTGTATGTCTAACTTCTTTGTTTTAGAGTGAAAAAGTAAAACTATGCTTTAAAATGTTCACATCTACAGGGGTGACCGTGGCTCAGGATTTAGAGCAGGTCATTCAGTAACCAAAAGGTTGGCGGCTCAATTCCCTCTCTGTCCTAGTCATGTGCTGTTGTGTTCTTGGGCAAGACACTTTACCCACCTTGCCTCTTGTGTGGCTACTCACTGGTGTATGAACACGTATGAATGTTTGGTGGTGGTTGGAGGGGCCGTAGGCGCAGATTGGCAGCCACCCTTCCATCACCATGAGAGTGAATAATGGATCCATTGTATGCACTTTGAGTATGCCTTAATAGATATAGAAAAGTGTTATATAAATCTATTATTATTAGGAGTATTAGTATTAGTATTACAAACTATCCTTAAAAAAATGTCAAAAACTTGAGCCATCACCACAATGAAATTTATTAAAAAATGTGGAATTTTAACAATTTATGCCATTATTTTGCCTCGGCTTCTCATTTTCACAACTCATTACAACTTTCAGATCACAGTGGATCTACAAATCCACAAAACATTTAATATTGAGTAGAATATTGTTAAAATAGCACTTAACTCACATTTTTTTGTAAAAGGCTAGTCTGTAAATGTAATCATTTTTGTTGTACTTTTTTTACACTAAGGCAGAGATTAACTTTTGTGGTTTTCATTATTTATAGGTTATTTTGATGGTATTTTATTAGTCTGATCCACTTTACATTGAATTGACCTTAAATTACTTTTAACAACCTTGATTGTTCATATCTTAAGTGTAATTTTTGTATTTCACTAATTCATCCCAGGGGCCAGATTGGATCCTTTGGCGGGCCAGTTTTGGCCCCTGGGCTGAATGTTTGAGACCTTTGAGCTAAAGTCAATGTTTTACAGCAGGGTTTGGGAACCTGTGGCTCTTTGATGATTGCATCTGACTCGCAGATAAATCGTACTTGACATTTCTTAGCATAAGTAAATAAAAAATCACTTACAGTGCAGACCTCCGCTTAGGTCAGAACTTTCGTTCTGCATGACTTTTTTGTGACGCGGAGCCACTGCCTGGGTACCTGGCCCCTCCCCCTCCCGCACACATAGCTCAGTGAAGCGCAGGTAGCCCCGCCCACACCCACACGGAGCAGAGAGGAGAGACCATAACTAGCACCATTTGGACCAAATTGGCACATTTGGATCGGACTAAAATGTTGGATCACCCTCAAAATCTAATCATTTGTTCCTTCTCCCATTTTAGACTTTTTCTAAAAATGTCATCAAACTCTGTCCATAATTTTTTGAGTTATGTTGCTGACAGACAGACAAACCCTGGTGAATACAGAACCTCATTAGCAGTGACAATGAATAATTCTGCTGACATTTTAAAGTAAAACATTACAGAAATCTGTGTTTAACAAAAAAAAAAAAAAAAAAAACTTCAAAAAATAAAATGTTGTTATGCATTTTTTAATCCATCCATCCATTTGATCCTGTTCAGAGTTACCAGTGGATGGAACCAATCCCATCTTAAAAATGCACACATTTAGTTTTATTCAGTCTTAAAAAAAATATTATAATACGGCTCTGACGGAAATACATTTTAAAGTAAGTGGCATTCAAAGCTCTCAGCCAAAAAGGTTCCCGACCCCTGTCTTACAGGCATTGGGACATTGCTCTGATGAATTCTAGCTTTGTAATGTTTCTGACTTTTTCTGACTCTGGATTTTTAATGATGCTTCTCTGGTTGTAGGTTCTGGCTCAGAATGCGGGTTATGACCCACAGGAGACCCTGCTCAAGCTGCAGACGGAGTACAAAGAGTCCGGTCAGCTTGTTGGAGTTGACCTCAGCACAGGTGAGGACAGTAGGTCAGGGTTCATACGGGTGCTTGAAACCTTGAAAATGCTTGAATTTCAATGTAGCGTTTTCAAGGTCAGGAAAGTGCTTGGATTTCAGTTAAAGTACTTGCAATTATAACCAAAGCTACTTACAGAGAGATGATACATTTTTAAAAATAAAACTTAATGTAAAAAATAAAGTTAGTAGGTGCTCTGAGGTAGAATCCAGGTACATTTTTATCTTAATCTTTAGTTTGGTGAGTGTGTCTGAAGAATACAAAGTGGCCTCCCTTTTTGGGTAACTTTGTTCTTTAATTTCTAAACTTTTTGCTATTATGAAACAGTTTTAGATGTTTATAGCATAATACTGTGCACATCATTGTGCTAAAAAGTGAAAAAGTAATCTAAATGGATATGTATGTATTTTAAGGTGTGTACTGGGAAAAAAATTAAATGACTCTTAAGTGTATGAACCCTGGTAGGTTATGGGACATCTGCAATAATCACAGTATTTGCTCAAGTGTTAGAATATTTTTTAAAATGTTATCATCAGGGTAGTATTTGTTCGTCTTCATTTTTTTCTACCAAAAGGTTAGAACAATTTTTGCCACTTGGGGGCAGCAAACACAAGCTTTGAATTACAGTCACAGAAAAAAAAAGATTATACCAACCTATGCTTTCTTCAATTTCTTGTTCATTTTAATGCCTGATACAACTAAAGGTACATTTGTTTGGACAAATATAATG
>JAPTGZ010000007.1:26386245-26401905 GCA_029814645.1 Fowleria isostigma | reverse complement strand
ATCTGAGAGTAAATAAATAAACATACAGATAAAAACAATAATACACTCATCAGGCATAAATAATTAAATTCTAAAAAAGTGAGTGGAGTTGGTCTATGAGCAGATGAGCTTGTGTTGGGCTGTGTAATGACCTGTGTCGTCCATGTCTTCGGGAATTTATGACTGAAACCATAATAAGAACCCCTTTCCACATTTCTTACACTGGACTTAAAACTACTCATGACTAATATAATGAGATAAGAAGAAACACACCATGAAAAGCCTAAAACCAAGGTGTTTTTATTCTCAATATCTCCCCATACCAACTCATACTTTCATTGTTAAAAAAAATAAACGTGGTGTTGTGTGTGTAAATTTTTTTATGCAACAGGAACATTTATGTTGACATACTAGGAAAATTTGGCTGTTTCACAAGATCAACACACACAAGGCAGAGTAAACATTAACAGAATTTATTTCTCTGTTTTTTTTAGTTTAGATTTTGGTCTCTATCAGCTCATGTGAAATGTGTGCCTGATAGCTGCTAAATCAAACTGACCCACTGAAAGCAACACATTATGTGGAAAAACAAAAGTCTAGTAGTTTTCATCTCTGTACTGGCAGCATCCTGATAGGATTCATGTCGCTGATAGTTGGTTAATACACACAAGAGTAAAAATAAAAATAGGAAATGGTTATTCAAACTTTAAGAATGCTTTGAAGTCTTTACAAAGGTATTATCTTTTGTGTTATCGCGTAAAGTCTCAAACAAATAATCATCTACCTTTTGGAACAACAGAGTGATCAGAATTCTTGTCCCTAGAGTAGATCCGATGTTTAACATTGAGTATTACTTCCAAGTGTATGACCTGTATGAACATTAAATGACTTTATGACTTTATTTACTATAATTTTGTCCATAAACTGCATCAAAAATACAGTTTGCCCGTGGACTGTTATATAAGTGCCTGCTGACACGCTTCTATACATGCACGCACGATCACACTTTGATATTAGTGAAACATGTTTGTCAAAGAATGACTACGATAAGATAACACCAGATAAAAAACTATGAATAGGAGGTTATCTTTAGGTTTAGGAAACAATCAACAAATCAAATATGACTATCAAACTCTTACAACAACAAATATGAAATGGCTAGATGTAGTATAGTGGCTTGCAGATTTGCAGATTGATGCTTGGATATTCACAGTACTGATAAATAATCCCCTTTCTTGCTATATCTAATGTGCAACAGTGCCTGATTTACACAACTGACTGACTTGGAGTTCACAAGTCCAATATTCACTCTCTTTGCAGTACCACAAATGAGGTTATAACCACTGGATGTGGCCTGAATGTCTGTCCTAGTCACTGTAGTCTGCAATTAGGTACAGGGTGTTTAGCATAAAGTGGGGTTTATTTTGTTTGTCTTCTGGAAATTCATTTAAGCAGTGGACCATTAAAGGATGTATGAGTTGTAAAAAAAAAAATATCAATGGAGCTGAGGTTCAATGTTTGGTTTCTAATTTTAAATGACTCTTCCTCATGTAATTATTAATACAACCTGAGACATAATATTATTAAAATTGCACTTCTTTTTCTTAAGACATTTCAGGTTATTCATGTTATTCACATTTTAAAGGGTAGTTTGTAGATGTAAAAATTATAATGTAATTTTACTTTGTTCACTGTTATTATTTTACTGTTTCGGCCTACTTGAGGTCATATTGGGCTGAATGTGGCCCCTGAACTAAAATGAGTTTGAGACCCCTGCTCTCACAGCATTTGTAAATAAAGCGCCATAATTAAAAGCACTCATATACAATATTTAATTATTGATTAATTTTACACAATCATAACCTACAAAGATTACTTTAGCCATGCTAGCTAACATTGTGAACTTTGCCTCATATTTGGACTTCGAAAGCTGTTTGATAACATAAAACTTAACACTGAAGTTTCAGGTCTTTTTGTTTAAAGGAAAATATATTGACTAAGAAGGAATACATGTCAATTTTGAGGTCAGACACCTGCCATGGTAAATATTAAAGTCCTGAGATATTAGTAGTTATGTTAGTGCTGGCAACTGCTCCACAGATATCATTCCATGGAAGTAGATGTAGTCAGTTTAAAGAGTTTCTCTTCTCTGTGAATGACTCCATCTCTCGCAAGAGTTGATAAATGAGTTTCGGTTAGCTGAAGGATTATTTGCTTCCTTGTTGTTTACTGTGGGGGTGTGGAGGTGTGGGAGTGCTCAGCTGTATCTCCTCTCCAACTGTGGAGAAAATACACAAACGATCCATCATCAAATTCGACTGGATTGCAGACAGTGTCTCTGAGGACTTAAGTGTGTGCATCACTGGACTTATCTGATTGGTTGTTTGCCACTGGGGACGAGTGCTTCAAACATTAGCGGAAGTATGCCAGTAACCTACATCCAGAGATGATAATACTCATAAAATTTTACTCCAGACCAATACATAATACTGAGAGGAATGAAGTCCTAAAATAAGATTTTAAAACTAATAAGTAACATATTCATGAAGAAAAATTTTAACTTTATATGATCTATATTGTTATCAACTTCCTGAATCTTGTTAGATTACTCTGTCATGATTAAAAAAACATCATATAAAATAGGAGTTTCTTAAATGTGCCTGTCTGTGGTTGTTGGATGCCATAGAAACTGCTGACCTCATAAACGTGATGCTGTCTTTATTTTAATTACATCTCTCTTTGTATGAGGATACTATTGTAACAATATCAACATTTCATCCACATATTCCACACCACTGACCTGCTTTTCCTTTTCGTTTCACATTAAAATGGGAACTTCCACAGAGTTCTTTTTTACTGGTCACTGGTTGGAGGTGATTCTGCTCCAGAACATTACTCTCAGTTACTAAGTAATGAGTCCTTTGAAAGACACTGGAGGCCTTGGATTTAACGGCTTTGGAGAGATTTATGGCCGCACAGGAACTGCAGTTTAAAGATGTTTGAACACTGGGTGATGTCGTAGTCTCAAAACCTTTTTCTCCTCACCTTTAGCCCTACTTATTAGATATTTGATAAAACAGCATATACATCCAAAGCAAAATTCAAGCCAAACCAACAAACTAGAAACAGGACTTTTTCTTTATTTATATAAAAAAAAAAAAAAAAAGGATTTCTTTGTGCCCATGTCCCAATCATGTCTATTTCCTGTGTGACTTGAATGTTCATGTAAAGTTCCAGATAAAATTAGAGCAGATTATAAGAAACACTCTCCACATGAGCACACCCACACCACAAAGAAAAAGGAAAATGATGGAAATGCTTTGAAGACAGAGGCTGCTGCCCCCCTTTGGGCAGAGTAGAGGATAACAGATGGATAGACCAAACTTCAGAGCTCAACGTTGTACTTTAACATGAGCATTACAACATATAAGAGTTGTAAAATCCTGACCTGTCAGATCAGTCATATTTCAATTCACTTGTACTTACACTGACCCCATTTTCTGTTACTCATCCCTGCTCTGCCCACACCTCCTCCACATAAAATGCAAACTCTTTTCCTCTGAACTTCCAGAACAAAAAACGTCCATTTGTGCACACTTACAATCAGCCTTCAGTCTGATCCAAAGAACACACACAAGATGAAAATAACAGGGCCCCTCTCAAAGTGACCTCAACCACTATTTCACATGCTCTCTTCATTTCTCATCCATTTATTTTGCTTCAAGCCAATTCCATTAGTTGCTTTCAGGCATTCAATTCTCTTTCACAATGGCAAAACAAGTATGGTTACATTTAAGTAGGTTTGTTCACAAGACTTTGTATGTCCTTAAAACATATTTATAATAATTTGAAAATGAATAACTGATTTTCAGCCTCTGTACTCAGCCTTGAGACTGATAAATTATGCTTCAAAACCCTCTAAAGTATTGAATGTACTGGGCCCAAAATACTCTGCAAAGAGTATATGTTCCTTTTGCAGAATTAAAGATTGAATATGTTAGGTTTGCAAAATGTCATGTACTCATAGAAGTTTGGTTTGATGTTAGCTGATTACATAGGCTAAAACCTGCCTCAGTTATCTGTATCCATGACAACAACATGTACTTAGATTATATAGAATTTTATTAATCCTTTGGCCAGACCCTCAGGAAATCTAGGACTTCTATGTAGAGGTTTCAAGTTATTTTGCCTGTGAAAATCCTCACTGCTTTTCTTCAACACCAAGCAAAACTGGAAAAATTATCAATGTCGGACTATTAACTGATGACACTTTATCTGCATCATAATGCCTGCAGTAATACATTACACTATAACTAAGAAAAAGGTAAACCATTATAGAAAATACAAATAAAAAAACAAAACAAAACCAGTGATTCTCAAATTTATTTGATATTTATTATTGACACATTATACTTCAGGGTTTGTCAAGTCCTTTTCATTTCATGTACATTCAGACTTTCTGTGTTTCATGTTTAATATTCAGTTTTGTGTGATTTTTCTCTCATGTGACTTAAACACACTGTGCTATTATTTTTTTTTTTCCACTGTAAAAGCAGTCTAATAGTTTCCTGTGATTCCTGCATTACATCACCCAGAATCTATTAAAATCATTTAAGCAAAGTCACAAAGGAGAAGACCATATTTGGTCATCCTGACATTTCTGACAGGTTTTGTCATTCAAAGCAGACTGAATCATCAATCACCACACCTTCGTGACGCTTAAGGTGAAACCGGAGACAGGGGAGTGGAAATGAAAAGAACAGATGAACAAACATGGAGAAAAAAGTCCCCATTATAAATATATTGTGTTTTGTTTTGTTTGAGGTGAAACATTTAGAAGATTTTCATAGTCTTTCTTTTGTTAAAGTAAGCCAGATCACTTGGGGGGAGGGTAAAGAGGTTGGGGGTGGGCCTGCAGAACAAGTACCGATGGTGGTGTGCTATTGTCTTCCCTCTTTGCCCCGCCTCCTTCAAAGAGGAGATCATATCTACCTTCTCCCTGAATCGTCTCCCATAATTCACCTGACTGAAACAGAGGACTTGACTCATTCACAGAACAAGAAAAATAAGGACATTTTATTCGCAGGAACTCAAACAGCAAGGGAAGATTTGACAATGGTGTCTGCTGGGCTACAAATGCTGGGCACAGCTCTGGGGATTCTGGGATGGATTGGTGCTATTGTTGTGTGTGCCCTTCCTATGTGGAAGGTCACTGCCTTCATTGGCAGCAACATCGTCACCTCGCAGACGTCCTGGGAAGGAATTTGGATGAGTTGTGTGGTCCAGAGCACAGGCCAGATGCAGTGCAAAGTCTATGACTCCATGCTGGCCCTCAGCTCTGACCTCCAGGCGGCCCGGGCGCTGACCGTCATCTCTATTGTGGTGGGCATCATGGCTATCCTGCTTGCTGTCGCTGGAGGGAAATGCACCAACTGTGTGGAGGATCCTACATCCAAAAGCAAAGTGGGCATCGCAGCTGGGGTTGTGTTCATTGCAGCGGGGATTCTCTGCCTGGTCCCGGTCTGCTGGACGGCGCACAGTATCATCCGTGACTTCTACAACCCACTGTTGGTCAGCGCTCAGAAGAGGGAGCTGGGGGCCGCGCTCTACATTGGATGGGGGGCAGCCGCCTTCATGCTGATCGGAGGAGGACTGCTGTGCTGTAACTGCCCCCGCAAGGATGAAGACTCTTACACCGCCAGGTACAAAGCTGCCAGATCCGACGTGTCGGCACCAGCGTCTGGAAAAGACTATGTTTAAGACAGATGTGGAGGAGGCAGCCGTGATACTGTTTACTTGGACAGATGTACTGGTGCTACTGGGGTGTGAGTGTTGGTGTTTCAAGATATTAAGAAGCAAAAAAGTATTCCTGAGTTTGTCTTCTCATGAGAGGCTTTAAAATAAATAGAGAAAAGAAAGCAAGAAAGGAATCACACCCAATGACACAAATGAGTTGGAAGGTTCAAGTTTCTTGGATATGTGCAGTTGTTTATTTGAACTATATTCTTTTTTAATTTTTCAACCTAGAGTAACTGCTGTCTTCATTTTTTTGTACGTGGATTTTTCATTTATAAACTATGTTTTTTGGGATTTATGAAATGATGAATGTTGTAAATAAATATTTTGTTTACAAATCTGTCATTGTTTGTCATTGTCCTTTTGTTCACATATATTAAAACAGCATCTGTGTTCTACTGTAGCTTATTCAAAGCCATAAATTCACAAAAAAACATTTCAGATGTTTATTACATATACATTTTCTGTTTGACTTTATGCATAATTAGATATTTACTTTAATATTGTGATCAAACCAAGATGCATCCTTTAAAAAATTCCCTTAAAAGCATTTGAGAAGCACCTGTTGTCTTTCTGGTTGATCAGGTATAGGTGTGGCAGGAACAAAAACCCTGCCTGATGGTTGGAAACAGGTCTTTGTGCAAACTGTGCGCCCATAGGCAAAGGTATTTGTGCTGTAAACATACTCAAAGGAGCATTCTCTATTTGTTAATAGAGTAAACACAGAAATGTTTTTGATCTTTTATCTGATATTTTTAGTATAAGTTTCTATTTAGGCTACATTTGTGCTATACTATAAAAATGAATTAAATAATTAAAAATGTATTAATAAAGGTTGCATAGTACTGAGTCACCAACACAGGTGAATTCAATTCTAATACAATGCAGCGTAAAACTATTTATGTCTTCGTTTCTCCTTATCTATTATTTGCATGAATAAATATTGGATTTCTTTCAGAAAAATCCACTTCCTGGTGTAAGTTACTGAATGCACTGACCCTTGTCTAGTGTTTGCTCAAAGCTCTACTTATGTTTGTGTGAGCACAGGTGGGATCTGGAACCATTGTTACTGGTCGCCAAGTATTGCTTGAGGAAACAAAGCTTGTATGTGTGGGAACAAAGAATGGAGAGAAAACAAGGGTTGTGGGTATCGGGTCTCAGTTTCCCCTTTGTCTGCCAGAACAGAAACTCCACCCTGAAAGTTTGAGCCACATCAGGAGGCTGTCATCTTCTCACAGTAATACTTCAGCACATCAGAGACAACAAACCACTTCTCCACCTGTCTCACAGTGGAGTTTGGTGTTTAAAGATTTTTGTGTATAAATATTTCGTTTCGGGTGTAGATTCTGAGACCTGGCTGCAGGGCTGTAACGATGGCGTCTCAGGGCCTTCAGATCTTGGGTGTGCTGCTCGCCTTCATCGGCTGGTTGGGCACCATCATCACCTGTGCACTACCCATGTGGAGAGTCACCGCTTTTGTTGGGGCGAACATTGTGACGGCCCAGGTGATCTGGGAAGGATTGTGGATGAACTGTGTGGTCCAGAGCACGGGCCAGATGCAGTGTAAAGTCTACGACTCGATGCTGGCCCTGCCTCAGGACCTGCAGGCAGCCAGAGCCATGGTGATCATCTCCATAATTGTCGGGGTGTTTGGGGTCCTCATGGCGATTGTTGGAGGAAAGTGCACAAACTGCATGGAGGATGAGGCGTCCAAGGCCAAAACATGCATTGTGTCTGGTGTGATCTTCATCATAGCCGCCCTGCTCATCATGATCCCGGTGTCGTGGTCGGCTCACGCAGTCATCAGAGACTTTTATAATCCCATTCTGACCGCCGCTCAGAGGAGGGAGCTTGGGGCTGCGCTTTACATCGGCTGGGGTGCCTCTGGGCTGCTGCTGCTGGGGGGAGGCCTGCTCTGCAACAACTGTCCCCCGAAGGAAGACAGACCCTATGTACCAGCAAAGTTCAGCTCTCCAAGAACCGTGTCTGGCCATGCGGACTATGTGTGAGTGCTTCGGCTGAAGCTGTGCCATAGTCATCATATTTTACAGAAATATAGTTGACTATTGTTACAATGCCTGAAGAAAGGTTTTGCTCATCAAGATGTTTATTCCGAAGGCTTCAAAAACAAGATAAAATGTTTTTCATTTCACTTTGCTTTCACATAAGGAAACAATCCCCTTTTGAAGTGGACTGATTTTTATGAAGTTATATTCAGTATACAAAAGAAACCTTCATCGAGATGCGGGTGATTTATTTGCTTGTCTTTTTTTATCCATTTAATCTTGTCATGTTTTTGAAATTGCTATTGTTGACGTCTTGAACTCACCACCACTATGAATATAGTGACTGGGGACCTGAAACATTTCTGTTTCTTATTGTTCCAGAATTTTCCCCACAGTCATTTCTTTTTGTTCAGTTCAAGCAGGGGTCTTCAACGTTTTTCAGGCCAAGAACCCCCTAAACTGATGGAGAGATAGAGCAGGGGCCTCTATTTGTTTTATTGTATTTCCTTTTGTTTTATAGTAAACTGGGCATATTTCAGTGTATGATTGCACCTTCATTCAGTACAGGTCTAGTCACATGCTGAGTTCACAGGTGCTGAGCTTGACAGAGCTCATATGCCAATGTGCACATTTCTGACTGAAAGATAACTTTGTGCTTCTATTTATCCATTGGTTACAATATATTGGATTCATGTTAATGTATATTCAAAGACATTTAAATTTGTGGGGGTGAAATAGCAAAAATGTTTTTTTTTTATATTAAAAGCTATCTAATCAACCAAACATGTAATGACCCCCCTGCAGTAACTCCTCAGACCCCCTGAAGGTCGCAGACCCCCGTTGAAGACCTCTGCTCCTAAGTATGGGTGGATTGATTCCCATAATGTTATGTCTTTTATAAACCCCAAGTAATTATAATGTCTACTTTTTTAAATGTAATTTTATATTTGCATAATAATCAAAAGATATGGCTTACTTTTTTTAATTCTTTGAACTAGTTGTGATTTCTGTTTTCAGTTCATGTTGTTCAAATTCATCTGCTTTGGCTGAAGCTGTAGCAGTAAGTGCCTTCAGATTTTCAATGACTTCATTTTAGTTAGTTACAAGTTATGTTGGTCATGATGTTTTTATAAGGACAAAAACTGAAAAAAAAAAAAAAAAAGTTGATAACGTTTGAGTTAATCTACAATTCGTTACTGAGAAACTAAACCTTTGAATATGTGGCAGCTGACTCTTTATTTTGGGGGGATTTCTTGTATTTTTTTTTAGACAGAGTGCTTTCTGTCTGTCCATGTAGAAATAAACTGAATGAAGTGATGCCATAAATGTGTAAACAGACTTTTCATTTCATGTTTATAAAGGGTGTTTCTTTAATCAAAAGAGACCTTTGTATAACCCAAGCAATTGTAATGTACACTTTTGATTCAACTATGTAATTGCCTAGTGATTAAAAAAAAAGGCTTTGTTTACTCTGTGACATTTTTCTTGTTCTCACCTTGCTCGCACAGACTCACTGTAATAGAACTAAAACTGAACTTCTCACCAACATAAGTGAGAAGAGAATGTCCTGAATGATATAAGCATTCAGGAATTCAAAGAAGTCGACTTCTGGGAATTTACTGTATCTGCTTGAAATGTTTGCCCTGCTGTAACCGCCTGCCCTTGGACTGGGACTGAAATTTACCGTTTCTGTCTAAAGTAAAATAGATGTCACAGCTACAGACAACAGCGCACTACGTATGCTCGAATACATGTTGCTAAGAAACTGTGTAATATCCTCAAAGAATGGATATTTACACGCGGTCCAGTAGGAGCACATCTGCCAAGTCTTGTCAGGATGAAATATCTCAGGTCTCTTAAATGGTTTTCTTTTTGTTTACAGACATTTTGCATTGAAACCAAATGGACAAGCAAAACAATAGGCCTATTTCAATGGCGCCTTTTATTATTTTGTCTACTCAGCTGTTGTGGTCAGCGGTCGGAACCAGAGAAGAAGCACACATTTCACACAATTTACTTAAGTAAAAGTAAAAACACCACAAGGAAAATGCAAAACAAAAAGGAATCTAACTTACTTATTTAAACTGTCATGCATCTGTGAGCAATTTCACTATATTGTGGCACTAATTTATGTATGAACAAATGACGGGCGCACTTGTTTTTCATACAAAACATCACTTTAAACAAAATTACAGATAAGATAAATTAAGCAACAGTGTAAAAGGTAGAAGTGAAAAAATTTGAGTAAAAGTTGAAAAAGATTTCACTTATGAATCTGCAGTAAGTAGAGTCACACATTTCACATAATTCTGCTGCACACAATCTGCTGCATGCTCAAAAAGGAAAAAAACAACTATGTTGTCAGAAATACTGTTTATTAACAAAATGGCATGTAAAATGAAACTGAAAAATAAAACTGTAAATAACCAATGACAAACAGAATATCTGCCTGCAGTGAAGAACATGAAAATCTTATGGAAATCTAAGAGTTTGTTAATAATGACATTAAAAAAAATGATCTTAACCAAGACAGGCATTAATCTGGCATTGCATATACCACAGTTTTTGTAATGTTTCCAAACTCAAAGACACATTGTGTTAGTAAAAGTACAGTAGTTCTAATGCAATTCACACTGATAAGCAGCAGGTTTGCCTTGTATAGTCAGGTAGTCAAGTGTGTTTGAAATTGCCTTCACGTGATACAACAGATCAGACAAACTCCTTCCCCGGTGTTGTAGATTTAGGTGGGGAATACTTTGGTCCGTTGTAGCGATCTCCACTTGAGGGACATTGACAGCAGAGAAGAGCTCCACCGATCAGCAGCAGTCCTGATGCTCCCCAGCCGACGTACAAACACGCACCCAGCTCCCTCCTCTGAGCATCGGGCACCATGGGGTTGTAGAAGTCCTTGATGATAGTGTTAGCAGGCAGAGACACAGTGACCAGACACAGTGCTCCACTCAGGATGAAGAACACCCCAGCAGAGATGGCCACCCTGGCTTTTGCTGCTCTGTCTCCAATGCAGGTGGTGCATTTTCCTCCAACAACAGAGAGCAGTAGACCGAACAGAGAGAACAGGATGGCGATGACGACCATGGCCCGGGCCGCCTGGAGGTCCGGAGGCAGGGCGAGCAAAGAGTCATAGACCTTACACTGCATCTGGCCTGTGCTCTGGACCACGCAGGTCATCCACAGTCCCTCCCAGATGGTCTGAGCCACCACGATGTTGTTTCCAATAAATGCAGACACCTTCCACATGGGCAGCATGCAGATCAATATGTTCCCGATCCATCCAAGCACAGCCAGTCCAACACCCAGAATCTGCAGCCCTAAAGATGCCATGACTGTTCGCTGGTTCGCCCTCTCACTCAGAGCTCTTCACTGGGATGAAAACTCTCCGTCTGTGGGAAGTTTTATATGACCCTCAGATGCTCCTGAGCAGTCCTGTCCTCTGGGTGGGCTTTGGCCTCACTGCTCAGATATAAACATCCGTCATGCTGCCTCAGAGTACAGAGGTGCTTCTCTTCGCCACAGGGGCCCCCTGGTGCCCCAGAGAAAGAAAACAAGCTTCAACTGTGTGGTCCAGACAAAAGATGGTACATGTTTGATGAACTTCAAAGTGAAGTCATGACACTATATGAAAAAAGAAAATATTCTGCAAAGCTTTTGAAGAAATAGATCCATTCTAATTTGAGTCAAATACCATTCTTGAGTAGAAGTTTCAGATACTTGTACCGTACTTTAGTTCCATTTTGCAGGTTTACACTTGCACTCCATCCCAGAAAAAAATATTACACTTTTCTGTCTAGTGAAAACCACATATAGAGATGTGTTAATTTTGAATGTTTGTGAGAAAGACAAAGATACAGTTTTCCTTTATGGGCTATGAAAATTATTCTCTTAAGCTGAATAAACCCCTTAAAAAAAGCCAATGGATTTAGTGGAAAAACATGAACACAAAACTGAACAGTTTTTCTTAGCTAATGAAGTTTCGCTTTATGTGATTTTCACAGGACAGTGACACTACAAAGATATCATTACCTTATATAATATTATACATAATCATAGACTGCAGAAAATTTAACAAAATGTATGAAAAACATGTATTCCATACAGATTACTGTAACTGGAAAATTAATCTAAACACACCATATATAATGACAACGACAGATCATTTTACTGCATATTTTCATCATAATATTTACATACTTTTATGTAAGTAAGGATCTGAATGCATAACTTTAACTTATGGTACAATAGTCACATATTAGAATGTTAAGGATCCAAATGTGTCCCCCACTACTGATTAAAACTAGTAGTAGTAGTAACGTAGCAAAACAGAGAATGAAACAGCGACAGTAAACAATCTGTTAGATATATTTTCTCCATTCTTGGATTTGTTGGGTCATGTTTTCTTTCTTGTCGACCTCCTCAACGTGGTCAAATTAAAAAAAAAAAAAACAACCCTAAACAACATGACAGAAAAAGTCAGAGAAACATGGCAAAACCCCCAAAAAAACAGGGTAAAAGAATTCATTAATTTTTTTACAGGGGAAAAAAAAAAAGTACATTTGGTCATTCTACTAAAGCAGAGACTTTTTAAAACTCTAGATTATGTGTATCCATGTTTGACAGTTGAAATTGAAGAGATTAGAAAACAACGACTTGACATCAAATTACAATCACCAAACCTGTAAACAACATATGAAATATTAAACATAGACTATACATAAGTCACTGTGTTACCTGTGGCTGATAGATGGGACATATCTGTATTAATGTGGACAGGGTGTTGGTGCAGGTGATGTCTCAGCTGCTCATCTAGTGACCACAGGTGATTCCAATTGGAGCAGCTTTGAAGAGCCAATCAGAAGATGCCGCAGCCTTCCTGGTGGGTTTAAAAGCTGCAGGTGAAGCCCTCATGCTTTATGTTACATTGCTGGTTTTTCACAGGTTCTATCTAGAGTGCATGCTTGAGAACCATGACTTCTGTAGGCCTTCAGATTTTGGGTACGTTCCTGGCATGTGTTGGTTTTCTGGGAGACATCATCATCTGTGCCCTACCCATGTGGAAAGTGTCTGCTTTCATTGGGAACAATATCGTGACAGCGCAGACCTTCTGGGAAGGCCTGTGGATGAACTGTGTGAAGCAGAGCACAGGCCAGATGCAGTGCAAAGTCTATGACTCCATGTTGGCTCTGCCTCAAGACCTGCAGTCGGCTCGCGCCCTGGTCGTCATCTCCATCCTGGTCGTCTTCATGGGGCTCATGCTCGCCATCGCAGGAGGAAAATGCACCAACTGCATTGACGACGAGGCTGCCAAAGTCAAGGTGGTGATCGCCGCCGGAGTGTCCTTTATCATCGGTGGTCTCCTGTGTCTCATTCCCGTGTCGTGGTCTGCTCATGTGATCATCAGGAGCTTCTACAGTCCTGTCCTCATCAACGCCCAGAAGAGGGAGCTCGGTGCGGCGCTCTTCATCGGTTGGGGGTCTGCAGGACTTCTGCTGCTCGGGGGTGCACTCCTCTGCTGTCAGTGTCAGCGACGTAAGGGCAGATACTCGGCCAAATACTCAGCTCCTCGCTCAACTGCTAGTGGAGGGGCCTATGTCTGAAAAACCAGAGTATTTAAAATCTGGTCACTTGACTAAGATTTTATGATTTTTTTTTTTTTTTATTGTAACTTCAATAAATTTTAAACTTTTTATAAATGTATCCTTGTGAAACTCTTGACCTCCTGTAACTGCTTCAAAATGATCAGATATTCCAAGATGCCTCACATGCAGTAGAAGTATCTTTGCTAGTTCAAACCCTAGCATCGAGTATGTTTCTTGGTTAAACTGCCCACTAAAACAATCAAAAGGGGAAAGCTTTTTATAAGAGGGGAGGGTGTCTTCAGAATTGCTTTGCAGTAAGATCAAACTACATTTAAATGGTTATGAAAACAATTGCTCAATTTTGGTGTGCTTAACTTTTTTTTTTTTTTTTCTCACCATTGGCTAAGTTTTCTAGCTTAATGCAACAAAATGTTACTAGTTAGCAAATTGTTTTAAATTCTAGATTTTAAAATATTTGGCTTTCTATGACACTCTAAACACAATTTTCATGTTGCATAACTTTTTTTCTCCAGCAGTTTATTAATGCAATGTGGTCTATACACCACCCTAACCGCACAGAAATTAACGTCAAAATTCAACTGTTCATCTGCTTATTCACTTTTTTAAATTTCATGACATTTTTTTCTTTCCAATAACTAAATGCTGATTGGCATGTCTAAACCACACTTAAACATACTCCTATGCCCAACACTTTACTAATAAACCACAATGCCACTTGATTTTTACTAAATGATTTAATGCTATAAATCAGGGTTTCTTAACCATGGTCCTCAAAGCCCAGTGTCCTGCATGTTTTAGATAATTCCTTCTTCCAGCACACCTGACAGTCGTTATCAGGCTTCTGCAGAGCTCGATGATGAGCTGATCATTAATTGAACCAGGTGTGCTGGAAGAGGAAAATATCTAAAACATGCAGGACACTGGGCTTCAAGGACCACAGTTAAGAAACACTGCTTTAAATCAAATCCCATGTGCTTTAATAATTTAACAGCTACCGATTATCACTGCATGCTCTCGGTTTTGCAAAAGTGTTTAGGTAGGAAGTTCTTTTTTGTTCACTTACACTGTCACTATAACGTGGTTCATGTGTGAAATCTGTTGGTAATCTATGTGCATATGCCTGCCTTCACTTTGCAGACATTAAATTTGTAATTTATGCAATACAGAAATGGATAACCTAGATTTTTTTTCTCCTGTCTTTGCATGAAAGTTTCTCATGCACGTGTCAAAAACATTCTCATTCATTCCTCTGGTAGAAGTATAGATACTAGGGTTTAAAAAGACTTCTGTACAAGTTGAAGTATCAACTCAAACTTTTTACTCAAGTGTAAAAGTACTGGTTTCAAAAGTACTTAAAGTATAAAAGTAAATGTGAGGAGAAAAATGCCATTAGGACAAAAGCTTAGGTGGTGCTGCAGGGGACTCTAGTGCACTACCCCACCTCCCCAAAAAACATTTATCTAAAGGCCATAATGACTCTAATGTTATTTTAAAATGTTACTGTTGAAAAATGTGGGACGCACTAGTCTGTTTCAGCTCATATAGGCTCATTGAAAATGAAGACATTTTAGTCCAATGTAAATATATTAAAGAACCATATTTGTGTCTTGGACCTTCAATGTGTGCTGGGGCAGTTTGCAGCCGAGTGTGAAGCGAGTGGGATGAAGATCAGCACCTCCAAATCCGAGGCCATGGTTCTCAACTGGAAAAAGGTGGCTTACCCTCTCCAGGTCGGTGGAGAGTCCTTGCCCCAAGTGGAGGAGTTCAAGTATCTCGGGGTCTTGTTCACGAGTGAGGGAAGGGTGGAGCGTGAGATTGACAGGCGGATCGGTGTAGCGTCTGCAGTGACGCGGTTGTTGTATCGGTCTGTCGTGGTGAAGAAGGAGCTGAGCCGAAAGGCAAAGCTCTCGATTTACCGGTCAGTCTATGTTCCTACTCTCACCTATGGTCATGAGCTTGGGTCATGACCGAAAGGACAAGATCCCAGATACAAGCAGCTGAAATGAGTTTCTTCCGTAGAGTGGCTGGGCGCACCCTCAGGGTGAGGAGCTCAGTCACCAGGGAGGAGTTTGGAGTAGAGCCGCTGCTCCTCCGCATCAAGAAGGGCCAACTGAGGTGGCTGGGGCATCTATTTCGGACACCTCCCTGGGGAGGTGTTCCAGGCATGTCCCGTTGGGAGGAGACCTTGAGGAAGACCCAGGACACGCTGGAGAGACTATGTCTCTCAGCTGGCCTGGGAACGCCTCGGGGTCCCTCCTGAGGAG
>JAPTGZ010000007.1:26342419-26354815 GCA_029814645.1 Fowleria isostigma | reverse complement strand
TTTTTTTTTTTTTTTGTGTGTGTGTGTGTGTGTGTGTGTGTGTGTGTGTGTGTGTGTGTGTGTGTGTGTGTGTGTATATATGTATAAATAAAAGAGTAATGTAAAAAAGAAGAGGGAAATAAATATATATTATTGATATATTATGGTTGCACTTCTTCCCACTCCCTTTTTGGGCATGTAAATGAACCCGTTGTGCTGTTTTTCTGTCTAGGTTTGTCTTGATCTTTGTGTTGTTCGGTTTTGCTTGTTCGCATGTATGTTGAATTTCATTGCATGTTTGGAATAAATCACTAAATCAAAAAAAAAAAGTTTCATGAAAATGATATGAAATGACCTAATGCTGGCTTTCCTCTCCTGTGGTTTTTAGATTTTACAGTTGTGTATAGGTAACCATGATCTTTTCATGAGAAGAAGGAAGGTTGACTCCATTGAGGTGCAGCAGATGAAGGCTCAAGCTAAAGAGGAGAAGGCCCGCAAGAAGGTCACTAGATGACAAAGAACGCCAAGTTAGTCTAGTATGCGGACTGAGGATGGAAGCCATGATTTGTGTGATGGTTTGCTCTGCTTCATTCTAGATGGAGCGTCAAATCCTGGCCAGAGAGAAACAGATGAGGGAGGAGGCAGAGCGAGCAAAAGAAGAGATGGAACGAAGGCTTTTCCAGCTCCAGGACGAGGCCCGACTGGCCAATGAGGCGCTGGTAAGCCCTTCACCATCACCATAAAACAAGTGCTCAATCCAGAGCCACAACTTTCTGATGCCTGTGTGATTTATATGGTCTAAATAAAATTCTCCCATCAAAGTTGAAGCCAGATCATTCTACCAATAATTTAAATGATTTCTCTTGCCCCGGTTTGGGACTTAATCGTCCACGTTGTGATTTTCTCAGCTGCGTTCTGAGGAGACCGCAGACCTGCTGGCAGAAAAGGCCCAGATTGCTGAGGAGGAGGCAAAGCTGTTGGCTCACAAAGCTGCAGAGGCTGAGCAAGAGAGGCAGAGGTTAGAGGTCACAGCCTTGAAAACTAAAGAGGAAAAACGACTGATGGAGCAGAAGATGAGGGAGGCGGAGCAGCTGGCTGTCAAACTCGTAGAGCAATCGGAGAGGAGGTTAGTGTTCCAAAGAGCTGCATTTCATCAAGTATTTCTTGACAGTTTCAATCTAAACTGCTTATTTTTGGTCATAACTAGGGGTGTAGAGTGTCTCTTCTTAAATATCGTGTGGCATTAAAACGCCAAACACAGTTACACACACTGACAGACTCAGAAACCTCTCAGCGTTAGTCAGTCTAGTCCAGTGAAGTTATTAGTAGCTCATAAAATCTGAGCTTCCTGATGCAGAGTTTTTTTGGAAAAATCAGGACATCACCTTAATGATAACTGTCTAAAAAGTAAAGTTCTCTCTCCACATTGCAAGAAGTAACGATGTTTTTTTTTCTGTCTTTTCGTTGAACTTTCTGTTTTGAGTAATTGCAGGTTTTACCTTAATTTTGCATTGTGGTTGCTGATGATTACAGAACACACACTTAGCGTTGTTATAAGTGTTTCAGATTCTCATAATGTAAAACATTCCCAAAAGACCTCCAGTGTATTGAGAGCTTAGTTTGGATTTTGTTTTTCACTTTCAGTATTTACATGGATTAATTTAATAAGGCTTACCTGTCACTTCTCAGTAGGAGAGTAGAATGTAGCGCTCTAAATGCTAATGATTTGCAAGATTTAGAGGCGAAACTCTATCTGTTCAGCGGGAACCTCTTATTAGGGACCATTAGGCTGTATATCCTGCTCTCCCAAATTCGCAAACTGACACAGTAGTGCCGAGTCCCGTCAGCTTTAAACCAACCAGAGCTGTGTTTTCAGGCTGAAGGAGGCAGATCACCTGAAACAGGATCTGACTGAGGCGAAGGACGCGGAGCGCAGAGCAAAACAGAAGCTGTTGGAGATCACCAAAACAACATATCCAGTACGGTGATGTATACCGCTGCCCGCAGGCCCTTTGCGTTGTCTTTTTTAGAAATAAGTAACAGCTTCTCCTGCATCTCACTGAATATTTTTGACTTATGTTCTTAGATTCATTTCAGTGTAAATCATTTAGTATGTGATTATTTAGAGCATGTCAGGAATTTTTTTTAGTGTTCATTTCAATTTTTAATCCACATCCGATCTCATTTAACATTAACAGCAAGACGCAACTGATAATGTATTTTTAAGAATTTACTTTTAACTATACGACATAAAATATGTAAATTACTTTTAATATATTTTGACAGAAATTAGCAAAATAACTCCATTTCCCTTGGTTGGGTGGAAACATTTTGATTTAATTTTTGTTATACCGTGTTAAATGCTTTTTTTGAGAACTGAACTAATAACTGTTAAATGTTGACTGAGAGTCAGATGGGTAAAGGCAGAACACTGTGTTGTGGGCTAAAGTGCTTAAGTTAAGTTTTTTTGATGTCTATTTAATGTGATTTTCCAGCTCATAGCAGCCTATTCCACTCCCCCTGCTCCTACTGAAGCGTCCAACTTTGCCTATGAAGCATCATCTACACGTCTGGACTTTAAAGACTCCGACATGAAAAGGCTGTCTATGGAGATCGAGAGAGAGAGGTGAGATAGAGTTGAAATCCCATCCCCTGCAGCGGCGCTTTAAAAACACAGGAGCTGCGCTTGTATGTTTTTTTTTTGTTTTTTTTTTTTGTATACATTAATGCTGACACGTCACTGGATATGCTTTTTTGTTCCTAGGCTTGAGTACATGGAGAAAAGTAAACACCTGCAGGACCAACTGAAGGAGCTGAAGTCAGAAATTGAGTCTCTGAAGCTGGAGGAGCAGCAGCAGGCCGGCCTCTACAGCCTCCACAGTGAGGCGAGGGGATACGTACAGGAGCCTGCGTACATACCTCACAGCAACGTATGTAAGATCACTGCCTCAGTCATGAAGTCACTGTTTTACCCTCTTCGTATCAGGAGTGTGCTGCTGGCTGACCACGTGGTTGAGTGAATATACCAGTCAGCCAGCCAGTCCATAATGGTGCTAAAGGGGGGATATTTTTCTAAACCCTCTTTTCTTAGCCTTTGGTGCATTTATTTGTGCATTTGTGGACCCTAATAGTTCATAAAGTTTGAGTTTAAACCCTCCAGGTGTTGCAGAGCTATCTTTATTTTCATTTTGGTAGAAATCAAGTGGATTTCTATAACCCATTATAATTTCTTCTTAATTAGTTGTAGTTATAAGTAGTTATGTCGCTACATTTGCATATATAAGGTCAAGACTTCCGACAAACATCTCTCAGAGTACGACATCAGCAGCAGCAATTGTAATCCATATGATTAATTTCCAACTCTGTTTTAAGCACATTTAAAGCATATTTACACCTAATATTTCTCCACATCGATCTAGTAGAATTTATCACTGATTTCCCATTATTTCGCACGTTGAAATTTGACCAGTATTCGTCAAATGACCCTTTACCCCTCATGTCTGTCAGTGGGGCCGTTGTTTGGTTTTTGAAGTTGAATTGTATGTAATACTGTGTACTACCAGTCATATTCAACCGTCAGCATGGTCATATTTCAGAAAACCCTTACAGGGGTTGTATTTTGCTAAACTCACTTTTATTCGTCTTTGGTTCATTTATTTGTATATTTTTGATCTTAATAGTTCATTAAGTTTGCACTCTCCAAGTGCTGCAGAGCTATCTTTATATTCATTTTGGCAAAAATCAAGTGGTTTTCTCCGACCTGTTTTAATTCCTGCTTCATTTGTTACATCTTTATCTAGTTGCATCACAACATTTGCACATATGAGATCAAAACTTGTGACAAACATTTCTCTAAGTACGACATAATTGTTTGTCAGCAGCAGCAGTTGTAGTCCATACTGAAAATATGTCCAAACTTTGAGCCCGTTACCTAAAATGTTCAGTTGTTGGTTGTATTAACAAACGCAAGTCAGAACAGCAGGATCAACAACCTGGAAGGGGTGGGGTGTGAAGTGGCTCATTTGCATTTAAAGGGCCAGCGCTTTCTGGTGTCATTACTCAGAAATAGGGTTGAAGATGGACTTGTGGAGTTAAATTAATGAAGAATTCAGACCCAAGCATAGCATTTACAGTTTATGTAGACCACAGGGAAATGTTTTAAAATGTATAATTCTATTTAGAAAAGCAAAATATCACTCCTTTAACTGTTGGTGTCACTATCAGTAATGTCTTTGTTATTAATGTCATGTATTTATGTCAGATCTGCCATGTTCGGCTTTCCTAATCTTAAAGGTAAATAGAAAGGCATTTTTTTTGTGTTCCACTGTTCAGTGCCAACAAGTGGCTTGTCTTCATTAGGTGTAGAGTCTATTGTCTCACATCTTTATACTTTGTTTGGACTGTGCCAGAACTGGAGATCAGTCTGGCACCCTATTCCACTGTCAGTCTGGAATGGGAGAAAGAAACACTTGCAGGATGCAATGATGGAGTCTTTGCAAAATTTTGTTGGAGGAGAAATTGTTTTACTATAACATTTACACAAAAGGAAGTTAGAAATATTGAAAAATTTAAAAAAAACCATTTAAATAAATGTTACTTAAAAAGATGTGTTTATCGTCACATCTTTGCTTTGTCATTTTGTAGCAGAAACTCAGAGGCGGTTGGTGTTTAATGTATTGAGAGGGACTTTGAAAACACCAACATGCAGATTGTGTAAAAGGAGGATGTTACTGACTGAAATAGTCTACTGATGGTAGGATTATTCCACTACAGTCCTGTGAGCCAGATTTCTCACTTTGTGTTTGTAATCTAAAAACTGTTAGGCTGTCAGGCTGTACTATACTAGTGGAATGAAAGTAACAGAACATGAAATGTTATTTATCAGGGTTCCCAGGCATCCCAGAAAGCCTGGAAAATGATTGACTGATTTTCCAGTCAAAAAAGGTCAAATATCCTGGAAACTGTTTAGTTATCCTGGAGAATTACTGATCCTCCCCCTGCCTTGTGTGGCTAAACTGAGATGAAACAAAAGAAACTGTTTCTCAGTGATTTATTTAAAATATACAAATATGTATAGAGGAAGTGCAGGAGAGAAAGTAAGAGAGAAGAGGAAGTTGAATGTGGAATTGTCCAGTTGAAGGTTAAGTCCAGCTTGTCATGTTAATGAAGTGCTCCTTCTGCTGGTGTGTTTGCATTATTCTGACTTGATTGAATTGAATAAGGCTTTATTGTCATTGCACATGTTACACAAGCCACAAAACAACAAAATTACATACAGTACACTCCAAGAACATGTAGAACATAACAAACAAGAGTATACAGGATAGTATACTATCTTCTGGTACATTTTTCATGATTATTTTTCATAGATAAATTATATCCATAGACTGCACATCAGATGTCTGAGTAATAAACATAGTAACAATCTGTAAAGTTCCAACTGTAGAAAAGAACACTTCCATAGAATGACAGGAATGGATTAATGTAGGACGTAATATCTTGTCGTGTAGCGGCTGAAAATGTCCTGGAAAATAATTTCAGCAAAAGAGTGGGAACCCTGTTTATGATAATTAATCACAAAATAGAGTTTCATTATCGTGACAGCCCTGTGTGTCCTTTTATCTTTGTGTTTCCATTCTTCACTGACCTCGGTCACAGTTATTTCATTGTCAGAATTGTCTTTTCTTCCAGAGAAACTCTGCGTACATGTCTCAGATGGCCTTCTATGAAGAGGTGTGATGCACAAGATGAGGAATATCAGCAGATATCGGCTCTTGCACCTCGGTTCTTATAAAACATCTCGAGATATTGATCTTTGTCAACATACACTACGACCATGTGCCTCGGAGAGCCTTCACATCCACCCTCAGCACCTGCAGAACCACATGTTCCACCTTCTGCCCTTCAGACACAGTGAACACTGGTTCGATACGGTGCTGAAGACGGATCTGGGATTGACTTCGATTTGACTTTCATGATGTTTGTGGTTTTAAGGGATTCTTAGCTCTGAGATGGTCACATCTACCATATATAATAATACAGTATAAGTCTGAGTAAGTGCCTTTTGGGATTTGAACTTTTTGGTACAAAATTGTCATTTCAGTCTCGAGTTCCTGCATCAGCTGTAATTTGGTAAATCTTTTATTTTTTCAGGACAGACATTGCACATGAAAGCTTTTGGCATTTCCATTTTTGACTGGTGGTGTGTTTGTAAAATTGGGTCTTAAATATCAACATTTTAATGATGCATTTCCAAGCTGTTGCTGAATGTAGCCTTGAACACTAAAAGTAATTGTTCAATCCAATGGGTGTTAAAATAGTAAAAAGAAAAAAAAAGGATAAGCAGGCATGTGCAGGGACATAGACATAATGTTTAATTCAGTATTGGCTCATATTATTTCATTTGTATTTGCTTGTTACTTGGTTTATGCCTCGTCTTTCCTGACCCACACAGGTGCCTGTACCGTTTCTATTGCCTCATGATGGTAGTTTATAGAAATGCAGCACAGTTACAAGCTTGAGCTCTGCCATTTTAAGGTTTATGTTTAGTACACTAGACTGTTATGTGCCTTGAATTAGATTTTTTTTTACTGTTAGAATTTACTAAGTGTCATTATTTTCATTGCTGACAACTTACAGGACAACAGAAATAGCTCTCGGTGTCTGTTTTATGTCACCAGGGTTTCTCAGGGTTTGTCAGAGACAATCGCTATATATCTATATTTTCCCCCTGAGAACTACGGTAATGTCAACTAACTTTAAAATTAATGCATTCATTTAAATAGGTTATAACAAACGTTCCTGTCAGCAATAGGAGATAATATTTATTTTAACCACCTTCATTAAGTATTTTGTTAAAAAAGGGAGAGACTGAAAGCCAAAAGTCTGACATGCTAGAATTGGACTAGCTTAAATATTAGATTTCAATAAAGACTTAAACGATCAGTTCAATATTGCCATCATGGTTGTGATTACAAAATGAGTGAATTTTTAGATAACTGTAGAGTGTCAGATGTCGGTGAAAAGATTCTTTTTGTCTGCAACAAACTGCTTCAGTTTTCACTTTTAACCTTATTTATTTATGCCTTACAAGAGTACACTATCACTTTGACATCCTGTTGACATATATATATATATATTTTTTTGGGGGGGGGGCTTGAGAAATGTAATTCATTGTTTTGTTATTTTTGTCTACGTCCATTGGAATTTCTTGCTTAAAATTCAAGTGCAGTGTTAAAAACCTTTCATTTCTCCTAACAGAAAAAAACAAAACAAAAAAACCAATGTTGAAGTGACAAAAATGTTTAAATTCAGGTGCACAGCATTGTTTTGTTATTGATTTGTAACCTGTTTAGTAGTTTATTACAGCGATTGTATTACACTATTTCTCTGCATTTTTGCTGTGTCTGTTCAAGATTTTTTTGAGTAAAGACTGAGTTTTTATTGACTGTGTGTATCAACAAAATGCAGCCATAGTCTGTAAACGGCGCTCTCTTCACAATTATATTATAGTCCAGAATTCATAAAGTCAGAGCACATATGCTGACAATCATAAATAGCAATAAAAGTAGTATTAGAAATATAGTAGTAGTTTTTCTTTGATGAGACTGCAGATCATTAATTAATCAGGCCTATGCTTTATTCATCTGTTTTCCAGTCCACGCTTAAAAACATGCAGATTATCTCAACATGTCAGGTTGTAAATAAGACCACTTTCTACTCACCTGCTTCTTTCAGTTTTTTGTAAGCGATATAGACACCTGACAATAAATGTCTAAGTACAGACACTGAACATTGTCACCACAGCGGAAGGTAAAATGTTTGCCATTCGAAGTCAGGGAGATACTGCCCCCTGGTGGTATAAAGGAATTGTACATCAAAGATTAACAGGCTGTCCCTCCCTTTATATTTGTATGTACATTAGATATGACAGACAAGACAAGAGTTAACATGTTATTACATTTTCAACTTTTATCTAATCAGCAGGCAATTTGGAATAACAGGCTGCAGGTATTTCACTTGGAAATGTACTTTTTACGTGATTTACTTTCCTTTCTCTGACATATCTTAAATTGTCGTTAGATCTAATCATTTTTATCTTCTATATTTCCCATAAATGAATATAGGTGCATATAATTAGGGTTCAAGCAGTCTTACCCATATCCATACAAAAACAGTTTTTTCCATAAAAATAAAAGTCTGATGTGAATCTGAGTTAGTATGTATTTTAGAATTATTCAACTTTTGATTATTCAAGATTCAAGAATGTTTATTGCCGTTATGTTCACAGTACAACATTTTCTTAGAGGTTAGGCTTAGGTTTGTGTCTTTATTGTTTCAATCAAAACTTTATTGTTCAATAAAAAAAAAAATCACTTCTATCAAAAACCCATTTTCAATTTTAAAAAAAGTGTCTAAATAAAAAAACAGAGACTCCAAAAATAGCATTTTAACACATTTTATTTTCCTTTGATTGAAACATTTTTTTTATTTGAGTTTTTCTTTTTATTGAAATAATCTTATTTATATTTGGGCTATATTATGTGTAAGATATTTGTGTCTTCATTATTCAATCCAAAAAAATATCACTTCACTTCATTAAAAAAAATAAATCAATTGAAAAAACACTTCAATAAAAACAAACAAAACAATTTTTTCAATCAGATAAAAACATGTTCAAATGCAATTTTTCAGGTCTCTTTTTTTTGCATTTAATTTTTTTTAAATTGAAGTAAATTTTTTGATTGAACAATAAAGTTTTAATTAAAACAATGAAGACACAAATCTACTTTCATATTATCTATGTGTGTTCTAGACATATAGAAATATTTTTACTTATGTTCAAAATAATGTTAATTATCATCATTCTGAACTTTCCTCTTTCATCTTATAGCTGTGATTTGCTGTAACTTCCTGTAATTGGTCCAAACACCTGAACAATCCACAACATATTTTTTCACTCTAAAAGATCCAGACATGGTTCAGTTTGAGCAGGACTGTGGTTACTGTGGTCCTGAGGATTCACAACTGAAAATTTAATCAAACTAATATCTGATAGTCTGAACCAAAAAGGCCAGACTAATAGACCTAATATTCTCCCAGTTTAGAGTCCTAATATTAGCAGTTATTTCAGTTTGTAAAATGACACATTAGCACAGATGAATATGTCCATGTTTACTACAAATTCCCATCATTAACAGTTAGATTGTGTTTTCCTTACATGCTATTTTTTGTCGGGAATGTTTCAGGAAAAGAAAAGCCTTCTAGTCATTTTTGGGCTTTATCCACATGCTGATCATTCCTCACTGCAACACAACTTACCACAGAGTCAATTCTGCATATACCACTAATGTGATACACTTCTCTGAATTTGCTGACAGAGAGCAGCAGAATCATCAGTAGTCATCTTCATCTGCTTCCTGTTTTAGCAAATAATGTGCGATGTGTGTTACTGTCAATTAGGAGGAACAAAAATACTGAACAGGCAGGAGTGGAAGTAAAGCTTTCACAGATAAATCTGATGAAACCTTGACAACTATTTAAAGACAGAAGCTTTGTAGTGGATGTTACTGAGCTGAAACATGTCATTTTCTGCTGACTCTACTTTACTTTACTTACTATCATTTCTCCTCACATTGAGGAGTCACACATGGCCATGCTGCACATTTCATATACTCATTGTAGAATCATGGTTCCATTACTGAGACAAACACAATATATCAGTTCTCATGCCGTTTTACTTGCGGGATATTTTATCTGTTCAATGCACTTCTACGCATCACAACTTTAGTCACTTCTGAGTCAGTGGATGAAAGTTTATAACTCCGTGAGAAAGGGATAAACATGGAATGACTGCCAAACTACTCCTTAGCAGGTCAGTCCCTTCAGAGATACAGTACTCATAAAAAAGAGTATTTATAAGGCAGGGAACGTAGACTATCTGGAACAATCATGTACAAAATGTTCAATTTGCTTGAGTCACTTCTGCTCTGGCTTAATCCTTTTTAAGCCCAAAGTATAGGCTGTATCTCATCATGACAATACTGTGACTCCCAGTGTAAGAAGTTGCACAAATGATTGGAACAGGCGTGGACATAGGTTTAGATGAAACACTTAACCCAGAAAGACCCAGTGCTACTTTGATGGTGATTCTCAAAAGATTTTTTTTCTATTTAACTTTTCCAAAGTGATCTTTTTCACTATTTATTATCATATTATCCTCTGTATTTTGAATTTTTTTCTGAAATATTATTCACTTATTTTTTAATATTCACTTTGTTGATCATATAGATGTTCATAAAAGTTCAAATTAAAGTTAAGGGTTATCATATCAGAAACAGGGAAAACTGAAGAAAAAGTGACTTTTTCCGTAAAATATCATTAATTAAACATAAAACAAGTGTGTCCATCCACTGTCGTTGATCCAACTCCATGCGTTTTCCTGGTGAATCAATGTTGTAGAAGACGATAGTGTTTCCATAGTAACTATGGAGCTTCTGGACATCCAAATGGGCCATATCTGATGACCATGAAAAGATGAAAAACTGCATTTTTACACCAATTATTTACACGTATTTATAGGATTAGTGGATCAACACATATTTTTTATATCAGTAACTGATATAGGTCACCAGTGGATGTTTGGGTCTTTATGGGTTAAATCCAATGCTGGAAATACCTCAGTTGACATGATGCCTCATCTGTATCTGTAACTGTCCTCCCTTTTTTTCTTTGTTTTCTGCTTCCTGCCAGTTGAGGCATCTTTTTTGTTGTCAGGAAACCACATGAGTCAGTTTATATCCTGTTTCCACATTAAGGGCTCACTGTGTAAAATTAACATTTTTTATAAGTTTCCACATAAGATTGTAATAATATCATGACTCAAATAAAAAAGCTCAGCACTTTTTCATTTAGGACTTAAAAGGATACAACCCAAGAAAACAGTACTACCATTAAAGCAATAATACACAGAAGGAATGTTCATTTTCTGCAGAAATAATCAAATTGTTCAGATTCATTTTGAAGTTACTACAAAACTAGCTCTAGGTCTTTAAGGGTGAATACTATAAGAATCTTTCTAAATAAACTGCTCCATGCTGCTTTAGAAAAGGGAGAAGTCTAAAAAAATCACATTCTACATCCAGCATCAAAATATGTCATTTTAGAATGATGTAAATACATTAATTGTTGTTCATCTTGTAAATGTTAATGTTATGTGCTTGGTTTGAGTGATCAGGGAAAACAAACACTGTGTGAGCTCAAGTAAGAAGTAGTTTCAGTAGTTTTTTGGTTTGTTAAAGTCATGTTTCACTTTTTATCAAATGAACAGTATTAAGAATAGTCCTGGTTAATGCTGCAACACATCCATGTCCTCAGTCAACACGAACAAAAGCTTCTGTGTAGTACTTCAAAGTGGAGGAGCACCAAGTACTAGGATGGCAGTTTCAAAAATTGTCCACATATTAATATCAGCAATGCTTAAATATTTTCATACTACATATAAGCGACTCAATTTCAGTGTAAAATTATAGTTTATTCATCCTCTTTAACAATAATGTGCATTTTACATAATGGAAAGAATAATCCAAGAGCTGATATCAAGGCAGGCATTCAGCAGCTTTACCAGATCTGTCTTGTAAACGGCCTCTACTTGTGTTGGAAGAGAATGAGAAAGAACACAAACGTATTTGTTAGTTTTCCTCAAAGCATCCAGGTCTGTTTTCTATCAGACACGTCTCCCTGCCCAGACTCTCACACATTTGTCAGGGCATAAAGACACGTGATGGACATCAGACATCTGTAGACTCACTGGGGATACACGTTCCTAAGTGAACTTTTATCTCCATAGCAGCAGAGATTTTACATAAAGTTATTATTTTAATATCCCCGTACTGCAAATAAAAGAAACATTTACCGTTTTCAATGTCAAGTTGCTTCAGCTCTTGTAAACTCCAGTTGTCGCTGAGGTAAATACTCCAAACCTACCACCCTTTAATCCTTCAATTCTATTATATTACTTTAAATTATACTTTTTAATAACTGATGATTAGTGTTAATCATAAAACACAAATTCAACCCTAAAACACTCAGATTAAGGTTGTTGCGACCGATTAGAAAAATAAGCATTTTTTTCCTACAAATGACAAGAATTCAGAATAAACTGAATGAATATTTTTAAGACTACAAGGTGAGCGACCACTGGATATGTTTTGGTAATTCACAGCCTTCATCAGTCTTTGTTGTATCTGGGTGATTCTCTCTTTGTGACAACATTCATTTCCTCATGTTTCACTTACCTTGATTTTTTTAAAATGTGCCAAATATTTACAACAAAGTAATTTAATGATGTGTTTAAGTATTTGTCATCACTTAAACATAAATTAAATGCATTTCAAATATTATTTTATATTTTATACA
>JAPTGZ010000007.1:26298371-26312109 GCA_029814645.1 Fowleria isostigma | reverse complement strand
TGTCCCAGTCATGTGCTGTTGTGTCCTTAGGTAAGACACTTCACCCACCTTACCTCCAGTGTAGCTACTCACACTGGCGTATGAATGATCGGTGGTGGTCGGAGGGGCCGTAGGCGCAGATTGGCAGCCACGCCTCTGTCAGTGTGCCCCAGGGCAGCTGTGACTACAAATGTAGTTTACCATCACCAAACTATGAATGAGTGAGTGAATGGATAATGGATCCATTGTCAGCGCTTTGAGTATGCCTTAATAAAAAGCGCTATATAAATCTAATCCATTATTATTATTATTATTACACATTCACTACGGAGCCTCTGAACATCCAAATATGTCCTAACTGATGCAGCTGACAAACTGCATTTTACCTGAACTATTGCAATGTATTGATATGGTTAATGGTTCAAATGCTATTTAACATTTTAGATCAGTAGATGCCCCTGCAGGTGACCCTTAGGTCTTTGAAGGTTTTCGCAGAAACTCATCAGATGAGTCAATACAGTAACAATATTGTGTTAAAAATACCCTGCTGTAATTTTTTTGATCCCCATTAAAAGATGTAAGATGTGAGAATATTTAATGTCTTTTCATTTTGATAACAGGAAGTGGGATTTCCACAACGTTTTAAATTAACCAGAATTCCTTCCCTACACCTTTGTCTTTATATCATATTTCATGGGTCCAGGTCAGCCCTTCCTCCATGTGTTCACGGACAACCTCAGATACAGTACACCATATGTCCTTCTTGGCATTTGCTTTCTGTGTTTTCTCTGAGGATGACATCTCTACAGTTACTCTCTGGGCCAGCAGAAACCCCCAAACCATCAATCCCGCATGCTGGCAGGCCCAATGCTGTGGCAATGAAATGTGAACCTATGTTGTTACAAAGCTGACCTCCTTTTCAGTGTCTCTGGGGATTGTGCCAGCGGGATGCAAGCAGAGAGGATGAGTAGAAAGAAAAGAGGGAGACGTGGATGATAGGGAAGGCAACCGGCGACGATGAGCTGAGAAAATTGGGTTGGTGGTTGGAGAGGGTGATGTAGAGGAGTGAAATTAAATCTAAGTTGGAAGCAGTGGAATGAAATGAAGGGGCTGAGTGGACTCGCCAAAGGGAAAAGCATGCATGTAAAAAAGAAAGGAGTAGGAAAGTGGAGAGAAAAGGGAAATTGGAGGTGTCGAGGGGTCGATGGATCGGAGTGAGCGGGAAGGCTGAGAGGTGAGGAGAAGGAGGCAGGTAGAACTCCATCATTCACTATGTTTTCAGGCTCCTTGTGCCTTTAGCAGGAGTTGATTTACTGCCCACCACCGAATGAAGATCCCCTCCACGGTCGTCTGCCTCAGACTCCAGTTTAGTGCTCCTTCCCAGGGGTGATATTAATACCTGAGGAAACACGGCGTTTCTATTCACCTGCTGCAGCGGGGACTTTATAGGGCACTTCACCGCCAGAGAGGCAGAGCATTACTCACAAAAAAGTGTAGGATGCTATTGTAGTTGCAAAATATCTCTGCTTTGCAATTGCAACCCTCCACAGGGCGGTTATGGCCCTTCAGTACAGCATGAATGGAACACAACAGGCTTTTGTTGTTACACCGTGCTCTGTAAACAGTCTTGTTGTGCAATGTTGCAAGAGAAATTAGAGCTGCTTTAGATTTTGGGTTTAGTCCAGTGAACATATGTCTCTAATGGCAAAAGGGGTATAAAAAACTGAATGTAAATGCTCACACAGACACATATCCTTCTGTTTGTATATTTGTGGGAATATTTCATTAGACACCCTGCATAATTTGGCTTCTGGTTTACAGCTCTACAATTATATCCAATTGGAATTTAAAATTGCCTGTTTTTTTAGATAGTCATTAGATTAAAAATGGTAAATGAGTTACACTGTATTACTCCAGTGGCTTACAAACAGTGTCGGACAAGATGACAGTGACACAAGAAACAAATCACCATTAAAGGGGTTATGGGTAGTACTGATATCCCAAACTCTCAATAGCATGGGGAAACATTTAGGACCAAAACCACCAATGAATGCAAACTATGTATCCACAGACTGTATCACTCACTGAATAAAGTATGAAGCTCATTGTTTACACACATTCATCATGTTTTTCTTCTTTAAACGGAAGCTTAACACTGTCATAATCTATATGTACTCCATCAGCTGATAGTAGTTTATATTATAGCTCTGTTAGCATAGCTCTGTTTTTAGACAGAAAACAACCTCAGTACATACTGCATACAACCTCTCTAAAGGGGTCAAGTTTTGCTAAACCCACTTCTAATAGTCTTTGGTTCATTTATTTGTGTTTTGGACCTTAATACTTCATAAAATTTGAATGTGAACCCTCCAAGTGCTCCGAAATTCTCTTTATATTCATTTTGGCAAAAATCGAGTGAATTTGTACGACCTGTTTTAATTCCTCCTTCATTTGTTACATCACTAAGTAGGTACATCATGACATTTGCACATATAAGGTCGAAATGTCCGATGATCATTTTTCTAAGTACGCCGTGATTGTTTGTCAGCAGCAGCAGTTGTAGTCCATACTGAAAATATGTCCAAACTTTGATCCCATTTCCTAAAATGCTCAGTTAGTTATATTAATGAACACAAGTGGCTGAACCGGACAGAGCTGCATGGTCAACAAGCTGGAGGGGGCAGGGTGTGAAGTGGCTCATTTGCATTTAAAGGGCCAGTACTCAAAACAACCTTTCTGGTGTCATTAATCAGAAATAGGGTTGAAGATGGACCTGTGGAGTTGAACTAATGAATTAACATTTACAGTTTATGTAGACCACAGGAAAATGTTTAAAATGCATAATTCCATTTAAAAAACATAACATCACTCCTTTAAGGTTCGGGGGGTTTTGTCTTTCAAATTCCACCAAATACAGAAGGCAAACCTCTAAGCCAGCTCGGTCATGACTGCCCTCATTAGCATCAGTAACAATCACAATCTTTCTCCTCATGCATGGACAGCTCTGGTGCTCTGACTAGAATGATGAGGCCGATAACCACATTCCTTTCAGCTTGTGTCAGCCGTGGGATCTTCCCTGACAGGGATAAATCCCATGACTGATGCAAGCCATGGGATCATGTCTTTGTGGCTTTTTTTCAAAAAGGGACATGACTCAAAGATGGGCAGAAATCACTGTCTGCTCAGATGATGAGTTTCAGTGGAACAGAGCCAAATGTTGGCTATTTAAAAGAGTTTCATCGAGGCTAACAGCTCCCTGATTCAACCAATCTAAGGGCTATTTTTGACTTGCAGAATACACACTTTTATTTATTGATGAACTTTTTGAATGTATCATTTAATGACTAACACACTGTAATGGCATATTTACATCATTAGTAATAAGTAATTAATAATTGTTCTCTAGAACAATTGTTAATTTTTGAGAAATCAAAAATGGCGTCAGACCATAACCATGACAGATTGTGCAGAATCTAATGCCATTTGATCATCAAATTGTCTTATTTGGTTTAGAATTTTTACATATTTCCACCAGTATACAGTATTTTTTGTACCATCATAACTTAATTTACCCAGATTTTGTTTGAGCTTGTTTTATTTTGGCTGATAAGATCTTCTCCTGCTCAAATTGATCCAATAATGTATCATATTTATTAATGTTTGGTTGTGCCTTCACACACATTACTTCCCTGGGTTTGCTGTACACAAATGTGAAAAAGTATTGCAGAAAACATTAATTATTTTCTTCAACCCTTAAAGATGAGTAGTTTTTTTAAAAAATGTTACTTAGCAATGTATGCAATGTGACGTAATATAAAACATGCTTTTTAGGATGGTCACATGGCTACTGTATATTGTCACCTGTTTTTTCCTGTACCCCTGTGTAAACATTGTGTTAATGTTAACTATCTTAACTATCACAACTGAATGCTGAAAGTATACCTAATTCTCATTTTAAAACCAAAAACCCTTAAAAAGCATTCCTGACCTGTTTTGCCCCCACAGTGACCATAGATCCCCACAGTCCATTTCCCCACTATGGTACAAGACCAACTGACTGCTGTTATGACCCCTTATCAACCTCTTCTGTGGGGATGCCCTGGACCTATGCTCCCTCCTACCTATGACCATGCACTAACCCCAAAACACCTGAAAAGTGTAGGTTAACATTGCCGTCCCAATTTGACCTTGAAAATGAAGGTCATATTAATGCCCAAAGAACTTTCCAAGATGTTCCAAAGTTGTGTCCACACATGAAGAAGATGATGATTTGGGGACGAGTAATAGTGTTGACACCAGTAGACAGAAAGAAACAGATGGACACTGCAAAGTACAACAATACCCCTGCGGCTGATGACCAAGGGGTAAAAACAAAAATACATCCCTGCTTTGACTTTCCAAGTGTTTAGGGGACATATGCAAATTTTTTTGAGATTTACTTTCAGCACCACATGCCCAAACTTAACGTTAAAACAACTCTTAACCTCTTTGCATCACAATGACTTGTTGTAGTTGAAGTTCTGAAGCATCGTTGCATGTTTGTTTACATGCAGAGAGGATGATGCATAAAGTTCATTATTACCAGATATTACCCAGGGGGTTCAATTTCAACAGCACATATAGTCAGCACATATAGTCTGACTTAAATGTGATGTAATAATACCTGCTTGTCCTGGAATATATTACATTTGTTGGAGTATTGGTGACTGAGGAGTGTTTTTTTTTTTTTGTTGTTGCTGTTGGACCTGCATTTTATTCTAATAGGTGATTATTGAAACAGATTTACATTCTCATAAATGAATAAATACTCTGACCTCATTCACACATACACAGACAATGTGAATTAGAAAGTACATTAACTTTCATTACATTAAACCTAACTCTAGCCTTGAACCACAATATATCCCTGAAACAAGACAAGTCTGAACCCTAAAATTTAATGATTTAAATTGTGGGATCATCTTCCCCACAAAGCAAGCTGAGAAAATGGATTTATGTCCCTATAACTTAAGGAGAACTCAAGCATGCACACTATCATGATGTTTTTCTGTCTTTTTGATGTAATTTGACACTTCCTAAGAGCCCAGCTCAGACCAAGGATCCACAACGAGACTGTTTCAGGACATTGTAGTGAAATGTTAGAGTGGTGAGAAGTTGCCTGTCTCGGCTCGACTCAATCTGACTGATGGCATCTCCTGCCATTCAGCCGGTCCAGTCACCACTGGTCGGCTCTCAGTATTTACAGGCTGTAGCTGTGCTGTCACTGAGAAGTGCAATGTTATCAGCAGTTTCCCTGGTGAAGTCCTGTTTCACTAGTGTTTTCTCTGCTTATTCAGCTATGAGGCGACACCAACCCCAGTCGATGATGGAATTGCTCCAACGGGAAAAATTGTCATCTGTCATTTTTTAACCCATTTTGTCTCCCAAGTGGCCACATACTGCTGCTTAGTTAATAGCTCTTGGCATCTGTTAAAGGTCTGGGCTAGCCATATAACATACATTTTCAACAACCAGGGTACCAGATAGAAGTTCATGCAAGTTGTCAAAAATTGACTACATGACACAGATGTCATGATAGATGGTGTGACTGATCGCAGTGGTTTATTTCAAACAGGATAGTTTGAGGATTTTCAAGTTGGAAAATGGCTGAAAATATTTTGTCATCCCTAACCCTGACCCTTTTTTTTAATCCTAGACAACTTCTTTTTATTCCCAAACCTAATCCAATTTAGACACACACACACACACACACACACACACACACACACACACACACACACACACACACACACACACACACACACACAAGAAGCCTGGACTAGTTGAAAAATACCCTTCTGTAAGAATGCTTGAATCATCAAAATGAGACACACTGGCCATGTGTCAGTATGTGAAAAGTTGGAGGAGAGAATGGCCCAGTCCCCATTCACCTCTTGGCCCTACCCCTCCAGTTTGTGCATTCATGTGAAGGGGTAGAGCTGACCTGATTCTCAATGAGTCGGAGAAGAAGGGCTAAGGGAGAGGGCTGTTTGATCCTCAAAACTGAGATTGTTTAGGACCACATGATAAACAGAGGGGTATGAGAAATCTCCCATAATTCCATTCAAATCATCGGCACAGTGGAGCTGAACACATCAAAAGAGTGCAGCAGTGTGATGAAAGAAACAAACAAATGTACGAATTTTCTTTGTAAACAACTTCATTATTTGATTGACCATTTAATGCTGTTTATATGTCATATAGACCGCATTGTGCGGACTGTGGTTGACACCCACAAAAAGGTGACCAAAGCCTATGCAACAGAGCTGCTGACGGCATGGTGAATTCTTTCGGAAACAAAGTTGTTGCACCTGTTTATACCGGTATCGATGACTGCTGATGATGTAACAGGTCTCGAAGGGTTGTCCCATTTCATAGGGGAATATTTGAACCCCAACCCCAATGGAGTGGCCAGGGGTAGTGCCAAGTGCAAAGACCAAGGGGGAGGGGGAGGGTCAAGGGCAAAATAGGGATTGAACCAATGTGTAGTTTTTTGTATATTTTTCATCAAACAAGAAATGCAACTGCAGCCTGTAACTCACTATCGCTTTCTTTATTCATATTTTAAGATGCTCCAAATTATATTCAGCTACATAAAGGCCTGAAGCACCACTGGAAGTACAGAGTCGTTGCTATGGAAATAATACACAGTTGCATCACTATAAAATGGAATGTTCTCAGAACATTGCAGACGATGTTTTGCAAATAATTGCAACTCTTCAGCTCTTGTCCTCGATCTTTGTTCCGAAGCAGGCTTGACGCTGATCTTAACCCAAGTCTTAATCATTGAAAAGTCAGTCAAAGCTGTGAGGACCAGCAAAAATGTTCTCATAATGCTGGCTTTAGAAAAAACTCACACCTAGGCAGAGGTGAACATTCCCACACATGTAACCTCTGCTTTCTGCTCATCCCCTCTCAGTGCTCCTTCATTATCGTTTGTTTCTCCTCTACTTCACCTTCCCCTTTCTCTCTCTTTTCCCTCACCTCGTTGTTGCTATGACCCCTTTTTCACCTTCAATCTCCATAAATTCTTCTGTTCCTGCTGCCTGTCTGTCTGTCCCACCTCCCCTCACTATCCTTGCAGAACCTCTCCACCCTCTTGTCCCTCCGCTCCTCACTGATGTTTCATTTACTTTAATCTAATTTGATGTTATTTAATTTAGAGAGCCGTGACTTCTGATGGCTCAGCAGGGATTCAGGCATGGAGCTGCACTGTCGTGGTTGTGCATGAGCTCTGCGCGAGTGCATGTAGGTGCATTTACAGGTCTGCAGTGTGCACACAGGCACAGATGTGCCCTTCAGCAGAGCAGGAATGTTTGATTTTTGCAGTCTGTTTCAGAGTAAACAAACTAACTTACAATCACGCCAAGATGGTCATCACTTATTTACAAGGCTGAGCTAGAGTTTAGAGACAGTAGGGGCAACCAGAATGAACGGATGATGGAGTTTAATGTTCAGGCAGTCTTACTGGGGGAGAAGTGAGGGGCGTTGAGAAAAATAGATGAGAGGAGGAAGAAAGAGGAAGAGGAGGAGTGACCTTGGGGCAGCAAGATAAACAAACGTATTGTGATTTATATGACTGCATGCATTATTGACAAGGGAATTATTATCTGCAGGGAATGATCTTCACTTGTAATAATCTCCAGACTACTTTGACATGCTGCCGTAGACACTGGCTATGAAGACTGAAGAGCAGTGCCTATTTAAATTCAACCCAAAGGACCTACTCAGAGCAGCAGAGGACAGATCTGAGAGTTTGAGATAAGTCATATCTTGTCCATGTATTGTTATCTATGATATGTATCTCCTGAAATAAGATATCTGAAGCACACAGCTGCTGTGTAAATGTTATTTGACCTGTTGCTTTCTCCGGTCACTACATGGAAATGTTTGAAACTGATAGCAGCAACAGATATTTTACATTAGTAAACCTACCTTTTACGTTCCCAAATTACTAATTACTTACCCAGTATATATATATATATATATAGTAATGATAATATATTGTCTGGTAATTTTAACTGGTAAATGTAGGTACATGCAGAGAAACCACAGTTAAAATTGTAACAAAAAAAATACAACTAACAGTATGTAGTTTACATGTTTCTGTTACTCATCAATTCAAGTCACATTGTGGACATCTAAGGTTGGGTGCACAGAAAATTTGACTCAATAAAATTTACGTCAGTTTAGTGTGAACCATGGATCAGTATAAACTTTATTGTCCCATAAGGGAAGTTTGTTTTGGACAAAAGTGCTACACGTTACTGCATTCACATTTGGACAAATACAATAACAAACACACTCAGTCACAAAATTTTGAAGTTTGTATAATCACAGTTATGAATTGCACCTAATCTATATATTGCACATTTCCCTCCAAGATAAAAATAAAGAGAATAAATATAATTAATTGATACAACACATTGATTTAAAAAGATGGGCGTAACAAACAAACATAATAACTTTATATCTTCATAAGCTTCATGAACAAATGGGTTTAATCAAATTAATCAAATGCTGTGATGTCATCATCAAACCCAATTTCTTTTCATTTTGAGGTTTGTTCAGTGCTTCTAGATTTTATCACTTTGTCACATTCTTTGACTCTAAAAGTTGCTTCTTAGCATTTCTTATCCCATATCTGTCAGTTTCTGCTGCTTTGTGGTGTAAAGACCCTGCTGACCCTGACCTGAAATGGCCACATTTCATTGACTTTTAAAGCCTGTTATTTTCTAATTATCCTCTTCCCCAGTGAATAAAGACACAAAAATACTTACTAATATTTCATTTTAATTTCCTGGCCAAGAAACCTCTGAGTTAATAGAGTGCATTTAATTTTTTCCTGCAGTATTGCTAATTCACATTTTTCCAAATAAAAATTAATAATGCACATATAATGTCCTATTTAACTTAAAGAGCCGGATGATGTTTTTATCCTCTGAGTGTTGCCCTTTTTCCCTGATCACGGGCAGTGAGTCTCTAATTAGTTGCTATTGTGTGTCAGAATTGTTTGTATACTTTGAACGTAGGGAACTTTTAAGCTCAGTTGAACTTGTAATCCTGTTAATTTTTATCCCCCAGACTTTCTGAGAGAGTAGCTGTGATGCCAGCAACATTACCATATCATGAATTAAAAGTAATTTAATCGTGTTTTAATTAAACCTCATTTGCGTTTGTTACCAGCATGCGGTGCTCAGTGTGTGTGTGTGTGTGTGTACCAGTATTTCTCATGTTATGGGGACATCCCACAAAAATCTACATTATATAAATCATTAAATTATATGGATAAGTGTTGGTGTTTGTGTGTGTTTGTGTAGGTGGTTGCTGATGTTTCATTCTGTGGTTTTTGTGACTGTCTCTGAGTGAGTTTATGGTTTTGTTTATGTGTAAAAGTAACTCCACAGTGAGACTTTTTCCTGACTCTTTAATGAAACCTACTCATCCAAATGCCTATAATGTGTCTTAAAAAAACAAAAACAAGCCACTATGTTTTACACTTTTCTCTTTTTTCCCCCCATCTTATTTCATATTTTGGGTTTTGGCTTAAATTAACAGATTTTAATGTGCACTGGAACTGCAGTGATTAAATGATGAGTTATTGACTATTAAATCAACTGAACTATTCTTATAATTGATAATCATTGGAGTTTTTTCCCTTTGATTGCAGCTTCTTAAATGTGATTATTTTCTGGGGTTTTTTTCTGGTTTCTTTTGAACCCCTTTTGGCTGCGGGTCAAACAGAGCATTTAAGGATGATGTTTTAGGCGTTATTTCCCCCATTTTCTGGTCGTTCACAGACCAAACAAGTTTTTATTAATCAAGACAATTATCCACAGATTAAACCATAAAGATCCAGTGCTGCTTTTATGTCAGTTCCTCTAAATGAAATTTTCTCTATATTTAACCTTTCTTAAGTGATTTATTACCTTTTTAAAATTATAATACTATCCTTGTATATTTTATTTTATCTGTATAAATCATGTATTTTCCTGTATTTAATTTACTGATCATGAAGATGTACATAAAAGCTCAGATTAAAGTTGAGGGTTATTATATCAATAACAGAAAAAACTGCAGAAAGAGTGACTTTTTCAGTAAAATCTATCATTTACTGAACATAATCCAAGCATCTCCACCCACTGTCAGTGATCCAACTCCATGGTTTTTACTGGTGAATCAATGTAATAGAACATGGCAGTGTTTCCACATTCATTACAGAACCTCTGAACATCCAAATGGATCATATCTGACGACCATAAAAACTGATGAACTGTATTTTACACTAATTATTTGCCTGGATTGCATTATGGATGCAACCATAGATACCAAATATGGCCAATAAATCCTGCTTATATCATTATTGTGACATGTACATGCTAAAAAACAGTCTCTCCAAAACATGATGATAAAGACAAATGGTTGTACTTATACACAATAAATCTATGTTCAACATGTGAACATTTGATGAAATTAATGGTGTCAGTGTGGTAGTGACTGCAAGGTGTTATTTTTCTGTATTTTATCACCCATGGCAGATTTTCCTCATACCATGCAGACCTACTGTTATAAACAAAATACAAGAGGTACCCAACACAAATATGTGGAATGTTTTTTTGTGGTTTATTGACCCAATCCATATACTGTATGTGTGTGTGTGTTCTTTTTTTTTTTTAATAAATTCAGGCTGATTCAAACTCTAGCCATTTGGAACCAGACAGGATAAGAAGAAAAGTGCTGCTGCTGAATTCGGTGTCTGGAGGGATGATGGACTGGCAGCTGCCTGTCTCAGAAGAGAAAACAGACTAGAACAGCTTAAACCTACCAAGGTGTGAGATTTATTCATGCTGTGTGGGGGGGGGGTGCGTGTGCGTATGTGTGTATATCTGTGGGGATTCAGCTGATATAACATGTTTGAAGGCTGATTCTGAGATTTTTTTCTGGAGGTTTTTTTTTGTTTTTTGGTTGTTATTTTTTTTTTGCAATGTGGGTTCCAATAGCTGATATTTAATGCATTACTTCTGAACATTTTCATGCCGAAAAAAGGAAAAGATTTTAGTCTGTCGCTTCAGATTTTTTCTTTCGCAAGATGGAAAAACCTCTATAGCAGCATTTAGACTGTCATGTAGCACTAAAACTTCCCCTGAAACCCATTAAAAATGAAATTGTCCCAAGGCTTAGCAGCTTTTATTGAATGCTGGGGAAACTCTGGGATAAATTAAGCTTTTAATTTACCAAAACATTATGAGATTATTACACCAGAAAATGAAATATTAAAAAAATGTTATATTTTGTTTTTTTATTTCAAAGGAAAGGATCACAATCATATTTGCAACAGATAACACTAACTGACAAGTTGATGGATGATACACAGGACCATGTATATATATGCATGCTTTTCTGTGTGTGTCTGTTGTCTTGTGTGCGTTTGTTTTCCTGAGTTTATTTATAAAAGGGATAATGAGTCACTCACTAATCTCTAAATGGAAGTCATGTTACATTTTGAGGAAGCATCCATCATGTCTCCACTTGGTGCAGACAGGTCATGGGAGTAGTCGCACTGCACTGCTAACTCGTTAGCAGTTGCTCTCACTTCGCCTGTCACTTCTCCAAAGTTGGCAGTAATTCCTAATTTTATGGTCCGTGGACAGCAGAGACGACAAACTAGGTTAAAGTTACCATAGCTAATGTCATTACAGGCTGTCAGACACACTGTACTTTGGATTTTTCACTGAGAGCTTACAGGTAGAGCTTCATTGACTTTCGAAGAGGCACTCTCCATCTCCCAGTTATGTCCTAGTTACACACCATGAGCATTATTTTTAATATGCAGAGCAGAGATCAGATATACTTGCACATATAAATTGCTCTATTTTCGAGTGTTGATGGAAACTGTTTTTCCTCCACAAATGTCGTTTCTATTTAGAGCTGGAAAAATGAGAAAAACGTAAATGTTGGTGTGACTTAAGTACACATATGTTTTCATAGATACTGAGTTTGAAAATGTTACCATACAACCATAAAATATTCACTCCATCAAAACACTATCCAGCAACATAATCATTACTGTTCTTCTTTATGTGGAGGAGAGATGAGCTACTTTACATTTATTTTCACATTACATTCAGTGGTGCTATCAGACTACTGAAGAATTTTGAGGCATTAGAGAACGGATAAAGCCAAATGTATCTGTACTTTACTTAGAGACAGAAATTGGACACATGATGAACATTTATTTTATGAGTGTGTTTATATTCTACAGAATAATTATGCAATTTTGCACTCCAGTGGAATCACATGAGTGTTTGGCTTTGTTTGTTAGTTGGTCCATTTGTTGTTTTTTACCAGCTGCTCTGGTCCAGCCTGAGATATCTTTATGATGATTTGAAGAATTAAGTCGAAGGAACTTGGTGGGAGATGCATCATAATGTTACCTTCATGGCATTTGTGAATTTAAAATGTATTGCTGTAAGTTTTGCCACATATACAGAATGAGTTGGAACAACTCTGGTGATCACTCCATTTTCCAATTAGCATTCATTGCAAATTAACTGTCAGGTAAAACTACTACTTAAGCCCCCATGACCAACAGAGGGCCCCCACGAGCCCTGGAAATGAAGGCTTGAAATGTTTTGTTTTTTTGTGACATATTATGTAATCTTATGGGAAATGCACCATTGTATAAATAGGAAGGGGAACTAATAATGCTGGTTTAATCATTTCCTGCTTCCTCTGTTAGAGCTTGTGTCATGAACTGCATTTTGATTCAGTCCACCAGATTAATGTTAGGTTATAGGCCTCTCTACAGATGGGAAAAGCAGGAAAAAAAGGACATGTCCTTCAAACATTAATAATAGACAGTAGTATTGATCAGTGTGGGGCCCCTTGCATTAAACTCTTCCTAGAGCCCCAACCAGGCTCAGACTGGCCCTGCAGGTTAAAACACATCTATTCTTTCAGTCATTATAAATTCAGATGAATTAGATTCAGTATGATTTATTTCAATTCTGATGAACTGGTGATATGCCCATGGTGTACCCAGCCTTTGCCCAATGTTAGCTGGGAATGGGTCCAGGCTCTGCACCCCTCCAAAGGATTAAGTTATGGAAAATGAATGAATGACTAATTCAGTTCAACTTGGTACTTTATTAGCTTGAATATTACACAAAGCATCAAATACAGTAACTAAATGATAACAAGGGCAAAAAGAATAAAAATACAAAAAAATAATATAAGCCAATTTGTGAAATAGGAATTAAAAATGAATGAAGTAAAGGAAGTGGCAAAAAAGTAAATTTTGCTTTTATTTCCTATAAATAACAAAACATAGCACAAGTACAAGGCCCAAATGACAGCTAATTATAACAGAATAACTAGTCAAAACCCTTTGAGTATGTTGGATTGATGTTAAAGGTGTTAAGTTGTTTATTATCAGCTTTTATGTTTCTGACTCATCTAGCAGTCACACCTGTCTCTCTTTCGTTGTGTATATGTTTCTACATACACTCCATTCTCCAAAGACCTGGATGTTAAATTCACTCCGTGTTGCATTATTCATATGGTCTAGGAGACATAACCTTCCTGAGGGGAACCTTAAGTTTTACCTCAGGCTCTTGAGGGTATTGTATTTTTTACAGGAGAAATTATTTGTGTGTGTGTGTGTGTGTGTGTGTGTGTGTGTGTGTGTGTGTGTGTGTGTGTGTGTGTGTGTGTGTGTGTG
>JAPTGZ010000007.1:26253962-26265467 GCA_029814645.1 Fowleria isostigma | reverse complement strand
CAATTAAATATCATCTATTTTCTTGTTATTCTTTTTTATCCATGAAAATATTGGTTTTAATATTTTTAATGTAGGTCTTTGGACCTTTTTTGTCAGTATACCCCTGGATGTGACCTCTGACAGTCACCGACTATACTGATTGACCTCACATGTCTGGACATGGCCGTCTTTGCTTGTGTTGTTTTTGTACAGGTATACTGGATAACAAGGCACAATGAGAATTCCCTAAAGCTCACATGATTGGGAGAGGAGCTGGCTGTCAGTGTGTTGGCTGACAATGCACTTATGATTTCAGTTTGGGCTCTAATTATTGCTTTTAATATTATTTTTATAACTGGGTTGAAACTGACCTTAACAACACAAAGGTAATAATTTCAACCAGAACATTTTATAATTTTGAGATTTTTAAAAAAAAATATTATTTTGTTGAAATAGAAGCTCCTGACAAAGTCAAAAAGACTTGATGCAATTAACAATTTTATGGGTTTTTTGTTGTGCATTTAAAACCTAAAATGGGTCAATGTCGACCCTAACACAAGAGAAAAGTTAAGTTCCCTTAAAATGTTCCACAAAACTGTTTCTAAACAGTCAAGAAGAGCAGCAGGTGGTCAATGGTCAAAAACAAATTCCCAAGGAGACAATAAAGAGAGAACCTGTCTGCTCTGGCTCCTTAAGCCCCAGCTCTACTTGTAAATTCACAGAGAACTGCAATTACCCCTAAACAGTCCCTGCATCACAAACAAGCCAGTCAATCTTTCAGCTGGTTCTTATCTGCCTGCTCTTGATTCTGCTGCTCCTGGTAAATATCAAAGGTCAAAGCTAAAAGCTTTTTGCTTTTGCCTCCATGAGTAGTCTGATCATTGAGAGCTATGCTGCCGTTTGTTCTGAGGATAGACAGTATCTCTTAAAATCTTCTTCCTCTGACTTCTATCATATCAGTGTCGGTGCTAATAAAGCACTGAAAGTGCTCACTGGCAAAATTAGTTCAGGGATGTCAGTTATTATCAGACTTTAGACATCCTGCCCTGTTCCTTCAGGTGATTAATTTTATGTCATTAAATCCCTTCCAGTAAGAAATCTTGATCCACTGATCTCTTGCATTAGCTTTCAGGTTTTAGAGTAAGTAGTCAAAATCTAAGATACATGAAATTAAAACTGTAATCGTGATAAAATGGAGTATGGTTTTAAAGCTCCTCAAGATTGTCATTTATGATATTATATCAGAGACTGTCTTTGTTTACCCCATCATGCCAGTCTTTACAAAAACCACTTAAACAATATTCAATAAACAGTCCAGGAAAATACAATGCTACCCCACAAACATTATTAATGCAGTAAAACTCAGACTTGTATAACAACTATAATGCTTTTGATATGCAAGCCATTATAACAAATACTAAATACGACATTTGATAGTATTGTAATATCAAAATTGGCAATATATGTTATGATATCAGTCTGCAGTAGCTGATGTTCATTTTGTATTAATTCCACGGGGCGCTGGTTTTTGATTACTATCTCTAACAACATGCAGCAGTTGAATACACATTGCAAACACGTGCATGTCGTGTCTTTTGAATCTGAATTTGCCAAATGTTTCTTGAATTGTTGCTTCAATGTAAAACCAGTCCACCATGCTCGTGCACAGACACACATGGGCACACAGGTGCACTCATCTGGTTTGAAAGGTGAATTAAAGCTGATGATTCATGGGTGTTTGTCATGGATAAGGGCACATCCATCTGTTGATCTAGCTCTGGATGTGCTTCTTTGTCTCAGCAAACAAATAAACTTTAGCATAAAAGCCTTCTTTAGCTCCACTCTGTCACCCTTCCTGTCTGTGTCTCTGATTCTCTGTGGTCGCGGTCTGTTTCCCTGTGTCTGTGTGTGTGTCTGCCTGCAGGGGACGGCCAGGTGGATTTTGAGGAGTTCATGACGATACTGGGGCCCAAACTTTTGTCGTCTGATAACAGAGAAGGATTCTTGGGCAACACCATTGACAACATCTTCTGGCAGGTGAGAGACAAAGTTTCCCCCTCCCAGATGGCAAAGAATCTGTTTCTCATCACTCACACTCCTCATCATTTATCACTTCCACATCCTTAACGCCTCCTCTGACTTACTACTCCTCACCCCTAACTGCATTCCTCAGTAGTCAGAGTGAGTCTACATCCTTGAGCAGAGTCCTACTTTCTGCAGGTACTCTGCACAGGAGCACTTACTTAAAAAAATACACACATACACAAAACCACACTCTGAGGATCTCTGCCTGCTTCCCATGTTTTCCTGACAGAAACAGAGACTTTTTCTTTCAGCTCAGGGCCTTGAAAGAAAAGAGACCCCGCTGAGAATTAAGTGTGTCTCCATGTGTGTGTGTATGTTTTAGGTTTGGGTGTGCCTGTGTGTTTATTATTCACAGTGATGCAGAAGGTATTACCATAATAAAGATTTCAGGGATGTGCCCCTGTATGAGGGAAAACAGATATATGAGCGTATGTGCTTTCAAGTGTCCAAACTGGGATCTGTGGTGATTAAGGCTGCAGCTCATCTACATGCTTTTGAACATGACGACTGTTTGTTTTTTTGGAAATTTCTGGATGAACATTTGCCATTCTCTGAGTGTTTTTAGCCTCCTTGGTAAGACAGGCGACAATAATGAAAAGTGAGGAGTTTAGAGTGTGGATGTGTGTGTGTGCATGGGGAGGGGGGGTTGCCTGAGGACGGCTGGTTGAGCAGGGCGACGGCTCTCAGGAAGCTGTTCTCGGCTAGAAAACATTTACAGGGTGAGTCACTAAAACGAGGAGGTGAGCATGTGTTAGGTTAGGCCACACTGACATAGGCTTATAGGTGTTCTTTATTCAAGATTTCATTGTGTTATCATTTAATTAAGGGGAAAAAAAATAGAAAACTGCTGATTTTGACGTTAGGATCTGTCTTTTTGTGCAGTTTAAATAGAATGCCTCATACAAGCGAGGCCCATTGCTTCTGTGAAGGATAGATGGAGCAAGACGGACGACAGCATGCCAACCAGGGAGGCTTAAAGGGATGAGAGAATAGAGAGGAGAACTGGACAATATGCGGGGATGAAGGAGGATGGTGTGTGGCAAGGGGGGGGGGGGGGGATGCCCCACATAAAGATACAGGAATATAAAGGAAAACCACAAAGGAGGAGAGTGGGAGAAAATGAAAGAAGAGGAACGAGAGCCTGTGATTCATGAAGGTCGCAGACAGTGTGCGTCTCTGGGGTGATTTAAAATGTTCACCTCCCACAAAGAGAGAGACAGACCAAAAGAAAACAGGAAGGAGGCAACAAAAAATGAGAGATAGAAGACGAGAGGAGCTGGAGCAGAGAGCGGTGGAAGCAGAAAGAGTATAGGAAAACGGACGAGAAGAGGAGGAATAGGTGGTGGAGGAAGAGGAAAAGGAGGAGGAGGGGGATGAAATGGTGGGAGGAAGTGTGTCTCCGAGGACTGTGATAGCAACGTTTTGTGTTTGTGTGCTCTGTGTGTGTCTGTTGATATTTCACAGACCTGAGAGTGAGACAGGAGCCGAGGGAGAGTTATTGTGTTGAAAATACATAAGAAAAATGGGAGATGGGGAGAAGCATGATGGTAGCCCGTAATGACTCACTCCAGTGTGTTCAGATAACATCCATGCACATAATGATTTACTTCATTGGAGAGATTGAAGTTGGCATGTTCTGCATGTAATTACATTTTCCTCCGTACGTGCATGTTGAATACATTTTGCACGGCTTCATGTTTGTACCCTGCTTGTTTTATCCAGGGCTTCCATTGAAATATCTGAGAATCGTTGCTGTTTTTCTGTTTATTTTCCACTGTAGCGTGTTCAGAGTAAAACCTAAGGGAGATTCAGAGATCTGCTTTGAAAAACCCCTGACTCAAGTTTCCATATTTCTGCTGACAGTCAGTAAATTAGATTTGAAAAAAGAAAGCATCCAGTCTTCCATTGCAAATTAAGATACAGTGCCTAAAGATAAAGTCATTTTCTGCTGAGGTATAAACACCCGCTTTTTATCCAATTTGTTCACATTGTTTATAGACATTTTGAAAGATATTTTCACTGTGCAAGTGTAAGAAATAGGTCTGCAGGAACCAACCAATAGTTTGTGTACTATGGGTAAAAGATTTGGCACATTTAAGACCAATATTTTTGCCACCTCTGATTAAGTTAAGGAAGTAGTCTGTATTATTTTTCAATAGAGACTGTATGCATAAAGGTGCTGCAACAACTTCATTGCCTCTCAAAACTTCATCAAAATAACTGCACCTCTAAGATTTTCCTGGCTCCACATCATGATCAGCAGCCTAGAATAATTAATTATTGTAACATATATATAAACTAGGGCAGAGGTCTTCAATGGGCGGTCCACGAAGGTACTGCAGGAGGGGTCGTGATATGTTTGATTGATTAGATAGTTTCTGACATTTTTATCATTTTTTTCCTCCACAAATTTAAATGTCTTTAAATATACATTACATACATATGCATTATTTTCTGTACAGCATTTTGGTTCACTGTGGTTGTTGTAGAGTGCGTTATAAATAAAGTTGGCTTGGATTGGATTAGATACATTAACATGAATCCAATATAATGTAGTAAATAGATAAATGGAGGTAGAAAATTATCTTTCACTCAGATATCCACACATCGACACATGAGCTAGATATGTATTGAACACAAGATACATTTATACATTGAACTACGCCCAGTTTATTATAAAACAAAATCAAATACAATATATATAACAGGGGTCCACACTCCATCTTTTTATTATTCTGAGGGTCCTTGGCCTGAAAAAAAAGGAAGACCCCTGAACTAGGCGAACCACTGGTTCTAGATATAGAAGTTTTTAAACTGGGGAAAGCTGATTCTTGGGAAGAGATATTAAACTACATTTTATAAGTACTAACATGAAAATTGTTGGGCAAATCATAAATTTTAAACAACACCCAATATATTAATACCAATATCTAAGCAGGGCCATTTCTAGATTCATGGGGGCTCCTAGTTTGTCAAACTACAATAAAGAGATTTGTAATCCTTTAAACGGTCTACTAAGATGACACAATCTATTACACGTCATGAGCAAAACAGGCTACAGGTAAAATTAAACATCTTAAGTTGAGCTACTCAGGCAAGTTAAACTGAAAAAAGAAACTATAATACAAGGAAAACAAAAATCCTCTATACCTCAATAAATGAAACCAATTTTAAGTGTTTATAAAAACTTTACTTTTAGTAAGAAAATACAACAACTGTCAAGATAACTTCTTTTTGGATGCCATTACGATGTTTGTTTTGCTTAATATTCTCATTAACAGGAATGATAGGTGGTAGCTGTTAATCATTCCCATCATATCTGTCAGCGTCCTGCTACATCATTAACTGTGTGTCAGTGCGGTCGGTCCAATAAATATGACCTAATAATGATACAAAAACACCAGCCACTGCTTATCATTGCACTTTATTCTATTTATATCCTACTTTTATTTTTTTTTATTTTTTTTTTTTTATTTTATAAGGGATGTAATAAACACATAAGATAGCTACAGATAAAGACAGGACATTTAAACTCTCCTCAGATGAGACTGAACATGCAGCTTTGTGGGGCCCCTGGTGGCTTGGAGGTCCTTAGCATTCATCTAGTTCACCTGTAGCAAGAAACAGTCCTGTTTCTAGGGACTGAAGTTAGTAAATGCGTCATTCCTATTTTAAACTTCATTTCATTTTCCCCTTATGCAGCATGGTTACTGTTCTTCCTGTCAGCTGTCATGTGAGTGTATGGCTGTTGTAATCCAAAATGACTAATATCTTCCAAAATATTGGTCCTATCAAGTTGCCAAGATATTTAATGTGAAGATGGGACACTTCCTCAACTGTAGGCACCAAATTGTCCAGTTAAAAACATCTCAGTTTCTCAGAACCATGCAGATACATACACACAAACATAGACACAGAGGCTCTGAGACCTTCCTGAAATTATGATATAGAATAGAAAATGTAGTAACTTGTAGGTTTGTTCAGTTCCATCTGACAAAACAGTGATGATGATGATGATGATGATGATGATGATGACAATGAGCTCTGACCCATCAGTGGTGTGCACTTTTCTCACACCACCCTTCACAGGGACCACAATGAAGGTAATGTGAAGACGTGTCAGAAACTAGGTATTATTTACAAATTTTGCAGAAAAAAGGAAGATGAGTAGTCAAGTTATCACCAAACTATAGGAAAGTTAAAAGACCAATATCAGTTGGTCATTCAGGTAAAGACAGGTTGATGGTCTCAGCCTCACGTGACTATAATGTGCATTGACAATACTACAATACTTAAGCCTTCTTTTGTTAAGACAGAGAGCTAGTTGGGCATCATCAGGCCAGTCCTAAAATCAGAATTACCCTGAAACCTCTCAATTCACTTTCCATTTTCAAGGGCACTAGACTTGTTTCTGATCCTAGTTTTTTTTTTTTTAATGTTAAACAAGAAGTGATGCATCTTATTACATGCTCTGCATCTTTTGTTTAGATGGAGTGATTGCTTTTAGGCCAGCAGCTCCTTTCACTCTTCGTGTCAAGGCATGACTACTCTGCATCATGGGTCATTAGAGAGTCTGTTTATAGAGTCTGTTAGCACTAACTGTGTTTGGTTCTTTCACTTTAATCAGAAGAACTTTGTGCAAAGTGTTTTCCATGCTCTTGTAAAGTCATATGTTAGACTTGTTAGGAGAGAGTTCAGCTGCAGATACTGTTGATGATCGACCCGGTCTCGACCCAGTGGGTGTCAGCGATGTCACACTTTATATATTAACAAATTATGTTCATTAGTGAAACTGTTATGCTCATTTTACCACGTTATGTTGTTCTACCTTCTGATCTTTACTGTTCATGTTAAATTTGTGTCTTATTTAAATGTACGTTGGATTGTCAGCTGTGATGCTACAACACATTTTTTTCTACAATTTTAATGATTTAGTTGAAGCCTCAAATATTCTCTTTTAACTACTGGTGAAAACCCAGATCCTAAAATGGAATTTGGGCCAGTCTTAGTTGTTATCAGAGTCAGGCCAAAATGCTTTTGGACCAGCTGGTAAATTAAACTTATTAAATCCTGTCAGAAGTATGGAAAACACATCTTTATCATCAACTTAGGCCTCCTCTTTTTGAGAAAACACGCTATCCAGTTTGTCTAATATTGTTTCATACCCGTAGCAGCCATCTTGGTTTAGAAATCTGTCTCAGTGGTACTCCTCTGTCAGTCCTCATATCAACCCTGCTTCACAGCAGATGAACGGCTGTGATTGGCCAGACCAGTTTTTTGGCTGGTGGCAAATCTGTTTGAATGGGAGCAAAGCCAAACAATTGGACAGAGAAACTGAAACATTAGTAAATGCAAATGCATCAGGTTCCCAGGCAAATAGTACAGTACATTTGTGACTCAGAAAAAAAAACATTTGTCAATTTTTTTTTTAGCATGCACTGCAAAACACACTGCTTTTTTTTAGTGAGGTGCTCTCTCGTGCTCTTAAATGTGGTATTTAATGGCAGGTTTTTGAAAAGATGCTTGATGTGTGTACCTTTAATCATCTACTTCAACAAATATTTACAAAGATTAAAACAAGTTGATATAATATAAGCCCAACCAACAGCATGTAAATTAAAATAGCTTCTGTAAGGAAGGAAGCTGAATTACACTCAGCCAGTGACAGGATTGTGACTGCCTCCTACATCTGTTGAGTCTGCACTGTTCATGCTGATGACCAGTGATGCCAAATGCACAGTAATATCAAAATGTGGTGGGTTTCGGTTTAGTAATGATGGCATTTGGTGAATGAGCCAAAGTGCAGGACAGGCCCTTTTTGTGTTTGTACTGGGGAGTATTTCATGTCAGACTGGCAGAGGTGGCTAATGCATTCACACATCTTAAAATGTCATCCCTACAGTTGTGACTGATTCTGCTACTGTGAATTTAAGGGGGCATTATCTTGCTAAACCCTTGTTCTTTTAGTCTTCGGTGCATTTATTTCTGTATTTGTGGATCCTAATAGTTCATTAAGTTTCAATGTGAACCCTCCAGGTGCTGCAGAGTTATCTTTATATTAATTTTGGCAAAAATCAAGTGGATATCTACAATGCATTTTAATTCCTTCTTAATTTTTATAAAGTCTATAACTAGTTATGTCACAACATTTGCACATACAGTCATGAAAAAAAATAATAGACCACCATCGTTTTCTTCAGTTTCTTGTTCATTTGAATGCCTGGTACAACCAAAGGTAGCTTTGTCTGGACAAATATAATGACAAAAACAAAAATAGCTCATAAGAGATCATTTCAGAGTTAATATCTATCCATTTTTTGTGGTTTTCTTGATAATAACCAAAATCACATAAGTTTTTACATCAACATTTATCTCATTGTACTAATAAAAACAGTGCTTTTAGACAATCCATGTTTTATTTTCTGTCTGTTTTATGATGCACACAGGAGTTAGTACTTGATTGCATAACTATTGTTTTTGATGACTTTTAATGGTCTGATAATCTTGTATGCAGCTGTGTCAGGTCAAGACTTCCGAAGAACATTTCTCCAAGTACGCTGTAATTGTTTGTCAGCAGCAGCGGTCAACAACCTGGAGGGGGTGGGGCATGAAGCAGCTCATTTTATTTAAAGGGCTAGAGCTCACAATAACCTTTCTGGTGTCTTTACTCAGAAATAGGGTTGAAAATAGACATGTGGAGTTGAATTACTGAAGAATTCAGACACAAGCATAGCATTTACAGTTAATGTAGACAACAGGGAAATGTTTTCAACTGCATAAGTCCATTTAAAAAAGCGAAATATTACTCACCTTATCTCACCTTGATTTCCATCTTGTGTAAGTTTAGACTTATAAGTTGTCTTTTTTGTTGAGGTAGCAAGTTTTAATCTTATATCTGTGTATTTACATGTGTGACGTTGATGCTTGTTTCCTTTTATAAGCAAAAAAAAGCGACTTGAACTTGACAGTGTTGCCTAAATTTGACAGCCCGGCTGCGAGAGAGAGAAAAATAGCAAGAAAACAGAACACGAAGTGCTTGCAGGTGATCACCCTAGGTGACTTTTCAGAGAAGGGTCAGAAGACAAGGCAGGTGGACGACTGACGAACAAGCTTGAGCTGTATGAGGGCAGGCAGGATTAGATGGGAAGGACGTTGGTAAGCACCTGTTCCTCTGATTGATGTGTCCTGGCTCCTTCGCTGTGTCGCCGGTCACTGCTCACGATCCCCTGCTGCTTTCTTGTCACATGCACTCACGCACACGCATGCACACATTTCACATATTTTATTTAATTCAGCCAAACACCAAATGCTCTGACAGGCTATACTTGAGTTTCCCCTCTGTTCTTCGCTCAGTGTGTGTTTGTGTGTGTGGATGTCCTTCAGAAAGCAGAGAGGAGCAGAAATCCCTCTGTTTGGTTGCTAACAGGTAGCTGTTCCATGTGGCTTTTTCCCCCTCAGACAGACTGACAGAAACATTGTACATTCTCCACGCTGCCGCCCTGAGCTGTCATGTTGTCTGTCCCGCGGCTGCAGTCCAAAGAGTTGTACCTCCATTTCCCAGCATCTATTCAAGGCAGAGACAGTTTTGGCAAGAAGGAGAGCAGAAATCAGGCAGCTTAGACCCTGTTGCTGCTGAGCCACTCCCTGATTCTCAGCCCTGGAGTGACACATAAGGCTGCAATGAGTCAGAGCTACTTAAGGTCTCATTTTCCTTTAAAGTCTAAATTCAGTCACTCAATTATAGAATTTGAGATACAGATAGAAATCATCAGCTGTGTCAAAGTAGGAGGCCTGCTTTGCTCCTGTGTTTACAAATATTGCTAATGCAAATCAGCATTGAATAAAGAGGAGGAGAAATATTAATAAGTGAGATTAAGCTGTTGGCAAGGCTCTGTATTAAAACACCTGTCAATCACATTGAGAGGAATAGCATCCTCCAACTTTTGAATTTAGGTGGTGAGGTCTTTGAGCTTCAGATCATGTTTTCTTTACCTCAGTGCTGAAACCCACTGTAAAAAAAAAAAAAGTTAAATCCATTTTCATCTGTTTATTCTGTATTTTTATTTTTATGCTGCGTCTTCTTGAATTCAATTATTTGATGTGTGTGTGTGTGTGTGTGCATGTGTTTGTATGAATGAGCAAAATCACTGCATGCAGACCTAATTTATACGTTTATCTGCTTCTCAAGTAATAATGGTGACAATATGAATAACATGGACCTAGGACTCAGTATATAGTCATTGCCCCTGATCAAAGGTGGTTACTGATGTGTATAAAAAGGAATAAAAAGAGAAATGTGTATGAAAAAAAGATTATTCTAACATTGTGGACAACAGTGTATATGTATGTAAAATTATTCTTCTGTTTTCAATATCCCAGATTATAATCTTGTTTGTGTTGGTGTTTGTTATTCGTATTTATATAATTATTTTTAAATGTTTCATGTACTCAGGCACATTTATTCTTTACAGCTGTTATTTTTTATGCATATATTCCACAAAAGCAAGTAAACGTTTTGCATACAACCCCCAAGAAGGCAATATTTGGAACAGTATAGAAAATAAACTTGCAATGATCTTCAAATATACATTGATTGGTATTACATTGTTGACAGAATGAACACAACATATTTTGTGTTTTGTGTGATCATTTCATTTGCCCATTAAGTTAGATTAATTTTGTTTTCCCAACATATTCCTCTTTTTGTTCCTGTTTGTACATATCAGTAGTCACCAGTCGCAGTCACACTTTAAATCACATTGGCACAATCATTTCATGAGAATAGGTAAAACGTTTTATTCCAACTTTAAGAGCAACACTGTACATATAAATTTCTCAATTTAAGGCTTCAACACATTCACAAAAAAAGTGGTCGAATATCAGCTATATAGGAAAAGTAATGGGTTAAAATAGTTAAATGACAATGTGACCTGAAAGAGGTGGTGACATGGTTTGTGACAAAGACAGTCATCCAGGAGAGGTCTACTGAATCAGGAGCAAAGATGAGTGAGATGTGAGAAAATTCTAGAAATGTTCATCAAATTTTAATCAAAGAAGATAGAAAGGGATTTGGATATTTCAGCCTCAGTGGTGTAGAATAGAATTATGTAATTTAAGGAATCTGCAAGTATTTCACTCTAATGGCAGATGTTTAAGTATCAACAGAAGCCTGTGATCTTAAAGCACACATGACTTAGAAATACAACCTTTAATCAGAGGTAAGATACACAGAACACAGCTACATACACACACACACATACACAGACACATACACACACACACACACACACATACACATACACATACACATACACATACACACACACACACACACACACATACACATACACATAAACATACACATACACATACACACACACACATACACATACACAGACACAGACACACACAAACAGAAACACATACACATACACATACACA
>JAPTGZ010000007.1:26241967-26253862 GCA_029814645.1 Fowleria isostigma | reverse complement strand
ACACATACACACACACACACAGACACATAAACATACACATAAACATACACACACACACACACAAACACACACACATACACATACACATACACATACACATACACGTACACGTACACATACACATACACATACACATACACATACACAGACACAGACATATTATACTAAGTTACATCCACATATCACACAGTGTTCACAGAACCTTCTTAGACATAATACATTTTATTTTCATTTGAGTGCTAAAATAACTTTTTTTTCCAATAATTAACACCAGTTCTACTCTCATAAGAAATAATAAAATAAAAACAAATATCTCTGCTTAGCCCTAATGAGAAATAATTATGTGTTTTCTTATGCCTGTGTTTTAAATGGCCTGTGGTTTAATTGATTTTTATCTGTGGATTTTTATCTGTTGATTGTATATGTATCTGTTGTTTTTCTCTTTTTTTTCTGTCTGTTGTTTTTAACTGGACGTGTTGGTTTTATCTGTTGTTTCTTTGTGTTAATTTTATCTGTTGTTTCATTGTATTCTGCTTTTGTTGTGCACTTTAAGATGTGATGTCAAATGTAAAGTGTGTAACAAATAAAATGTCTTACTATTATTATTATCATTATTATTATTATTATTAAAAGAAATGACAAAGTTGCAGCATGCTATGTTATGAAAAAGCTGCAGTGGTACAGATCTAACTAAAATTTCCTGATAAAAATGATATTCAGCAGTACAATTAAATATCTTGGTAAATGAGTAAACTAAGTGTACAATCTCAGAAAACTATTAATAGTTCCCCCTAGTGCTTTTAATAACTTAAATGTGTTTCATTGTTTGAAATACAAACTGCACTGTTGTATCTTAAAGTGTGAATGCAGGAACAGGATTTCTGTTTCCTTATTAAAATGAGCATCTCTTCGTCTTCATCACAACTCTTCGACACCACTATTCTCTGCCAATTCTGTCTTGTCCATCTGTGTCTCACACTACTTCCTTCATCTCTCTCTGTCTCTGACCTCACCATAATTCCCTCTTTTCTCATCAGGATATCATTCTTTCTTTCTCTATCAACCCCCCTGTTTTCTTCCTTTTTGCTTTGCCTGCCTCAGTATGTCCATCTGTTGTGCTAAACCAAGCAACTGATTGTATTTGAGGCTGCTGGTGTGGTAAATAATCAAGACGCAGATGCTAGTTGGCTTGAGGTACGTAGGTGTGTGCATGTGTGTCTATGGATTTGCGGGTTCTGCTGGCAGGGCAGGAAGGACGTGATGTTTTGGAAGGGCAGACAGGGACTAGGAAAGAGGCTAAGACTCAGACTTCAAGTTTCTGATTGGCCTTAGCCTCATGAATCATTTTAACCACAAACATGCACCCACAACTACAAATGCAATCACCTACAAGAGAGTAAAAGCACCTGTATTTCCATTTTAATGGATATGTCCATTATATACGTTGTGCATGCATTGATTTACTCACTCATACCATTGCGCACACACATCGGCATACTGATTCAAGCACCAAAAATAGCACCACTGATGCATATGCAAACACGCTGCTACACACCGACATGTTCCCTACTTATTCTGTACTCATTTAGGAGATAGAACCACAAATCCATACATGTCATGTCTTGCAGCCGGTGCATTTCTCAGTTCTTTCATATCTTTCATATCTTCTATATTTATCTGCCCTCATAAACCCAGTTTGTGGATGACTGTGTCTCTGCATTGATCGCTGTGTGCCCCTGCAGTTTGACATGCAGCAGCTGTCTCTGGATGAGCTGAAGCAGGTGCTGTTCCACGCCTTCAGGGACCACCTGACAATGAAGGACATAGAGAACATCATCATCACCGAGGAGGAGAGCCTCAATGAAACCTCAGGGAACTGCCCTGAGTATGAGGGAGGTGAGCAAGCTGTTCTCAAAGAAACTCTACAGTTATTTGTACCTGTAGTTACCAAACCATTATGGTGTTTTAGTCATCTGATATAGTTGGTAGTAATATTAAAGTATTTTAAATGCTGAAAGATGTCAACTGAATGTATAGTTATGATGAAACACATTGATGCTGGTGATAATACACAAAAATGTGAAGGACTGTTTTTTTTATGGGTGACAATGTCTCACACCACCTCTTGTTTTGATTTAACCCATAAAGACCCAAACATCCATTGGCAACCAAAATTATTCACTGATATAAAATACTAAATACCTGCTGATCCATTAATCCTATCAATACATGTAAATAATTGGTGTAAAATAGAGTTTTTTGTCTTTTCATGGTCAGCAGATATGGACATCCATTTGGATGTTCAGAGACTATATAGTTACCGTGGAAACACCATCATCTACAAAACTGATTCATTAGTAAAATCCATGGAGTTGGATCAATGACAGTGGATGGACACACTTGGTTTATGTTCAGTTAAAGACAGACTTTTATCGTTTCATCAGTTTTCTCTAATTTAGATATAATAACTTTCAACTTTAGTCTGAGCTTTAATGAACATCTACATAATCAGAACATTAAATATAGAAAAATAGCTAATTTTCAATTAAAAATGCAAAATACAGAACATAATATTAAAGTAAATGACAATAAATCACTTCAGAAAGGTTAAAATACAGAAAAGTTTATTTGGAAATTGCCACAAAAGCAGCATTGGATCTTTATGAGTTAAACCAGAGCCATCCCACTCTAATGCTGAAGTCAAGGCAACTGTTTGGAATCACTCTACCTCATAAAATCTGTGTTAAAAAAAAAAAAAATCAGTGTCAAATGCTAAGAGGTGTGCAGTCCACATTCACCGGGAGTCTATCAAGCCCTGGCTGAAATGAATCTGTTCCATCACTGCACCAGTAGATTCATCTAATAAAAAACAAATATACAAAAATACATCTTTGACCAGAGCCTTGAGCTATTAGATGTGATTTGATCTGATCTAACATATTACAACCCCAAAGTCAAACAGGAACACAAGTGGGCTGAGTGATCGAGGCACCTGCAGAATTGTTGTTGTTGTTGTGAATATTGTCAGGTGAATCAGGCAGGTTTGACAAGCACTTCAGAACCACAGTTCCCCATTGGAAAAGACAGTAAACATTCTGCAAATATTCTAAATATAGCGTCTACATCAGGTCGAATTCTTTTTTTGTGTTAGGGTTTACACATTAACTCTTTGCAGCTTTCCGTTCTACATATAATAGGTGTCTGATTTTCCCATGGATGGAAACAACTCCTATTTCAACTCCTATTTCCCACATCCACACCCAGTTCAACCCCCCTCACCACTCTTTCTGCCCTGTACCATCTTTATAACTCTTATAATATGCTTTGACCCGTAGACTTAGAGATGGGGGCACTTCAGTTGACATAAATAATGGAAAGTGTTTTTAGAATTTCAGAATCTGCCTGCATCTCTAATATCATCTGCAGTCTAAACAGATCTAGACCTGTGCTTGTTGACTGGTTAATTACAGCAGCAGAAACACAGGAAGAAATGTGATTTTTTTTTTTTGGTCAGTGGTAATTAAACAAAAATGCAATATTATGTTAGTGTTGATCTAATCCATTCCCACCATCTGTGTCAGAGCTGGTCTTGTATGCATGTGCATTGATGCAGGCCATCAAACTAATGTTGATCACAGTCCAATTCTCTGCATCAGTGAATCAGCCGCAAAAAGTAATGTTGCATTAAAAAAAAGTCAATAGTATTGGTGTTGCTGAAGTGGTGGGGGCTTCAAGTCAAATTCTATGTATAAAGGCTTGGTCTGGTTGTGGTTATTAATCCACACAGAGTATACATACTGATAAAACCAAAGACAGGTGGGCATATCATCTTACAGAGGTTTGCAGTTTTTTGCATATATACAAAAAATGGCCGAAATCAGTATCATTTATTGGGTTAGGCCATGTGAAACCACTGAGGGCCTCACACGTGACCATATCCAATTTTCTTCATACTTTCAGAAAATAATGTTATTAGTTGTAGTAAACACCTTAACCCATAAAGATCCAATGCTATTTGGGTGTCAGTTCTCAAATATCTTTTTTTTTCTCTATTTAACCTTTCTTAAGTGATTTATTCCTATTTATTATAATATTATCCTCTGCGTTTTATGCTTTTTCAGGCATTTTCCTGTATTTCATTTGCTGATCATGTAAATGTTCAAAAAAGTTCACATTAAAGTTGAAGGTTATTACATCAGAAACAGAAAATTCTGAAAAAGTGACTTTTTGGATATCAATATCCAAATGTAAATACAAATGTGTCCATCCACTGTCATTGATCCAACTCCATGGGTTTTACTGGTGAATCAGTATTGTGGAAGATGACGGCCTTTCCGCGGTAACTATAGAGCCTCTTAACATCCAAATGGGTCATATCTGATGACCATGAAAAGATGAAAAACTGCATTTTACACCAATTATTTACATGTATTGATAGGTTTAGTGGTTCAGACGTTGTTAAACATTTTACATCAGTAGATCGTTTTGGTTGCCGGTGGCCGTTTAGATTCAGTCTTATATCATCATAAGTTTTAGAGATATCTGAGCTTTGAAAATTGGGTGCGACTGTAAAAACTAGTGGTACAAGAAAAGATGCCAGAATCAATAAATAAGTAATTGCTTTTCAACAGCGATGCAGAGTTGCATATTTGCTGAATTATAGCCTGCTGAAAACCATAAAATGTGTATAGTGTTTACAAGGAACACATAACATTTTGAAAGTATGAATGTATTATTGCAAATTAGAGAAGATTGGTCTGAAATATTTTCAGAAATCTGGTAATTTGAAGTAGATTTTCCCACTGATAATATAAACATAACAATGAGATGAATATGTCAATTGTTACAATCTATTCTAACTAAAAGAAATACCTTCTCTCCTATACCTCTTAATAACCTTCTGAACATGACGTCAAGCTCAAAGGAAGAAATAGAACATATTGCTGTGGCTTAATCAGTCTGATGATAATGCACCAGACAGTTTTTCTTATAATATCCAAGGCTCCAAAATACACCAATAAACTGCAGTAGACTCAATTAAAATCATGCTGTTCAAGCAATAAAATAAAACCAGATATGATATTTAGTTTTCTGTTTGTGTATAGTCATGAGATGTTTGATTTTCTGAACTTTGTGTAGAACCAGTTTATCTTAATCCCCTGCTCCCAGTGTTGATGTTAAATGAAACTTGCCTCCTGGCTTTGGCTCCATGCAGCACTGAGACTAGACTGAAGACTGTGTGTCTGTGTTGTGACAAAATATTATCTTCAGTATCAGTTAATCTGCTGATTATCTTCTCAATTAAGTGATAAACCATTTTGTGTACAATATAAAGAGCCTTTTCAGTTCAGTTCAGTCCAGTTCACACTGTAAGCCTGGATAAGATGAGTTTACTTTAAAAAAAAAAAAAAAAAATAATTGAGAGAAGTGGTTGCCTTTAAAAAATTAAGTAATTATTTACAAACATTTTAAGTACATTTAGCTAAATATCAAGTGCTTTGGATAGTTATTACACAAGAAATTAAGTTAAATGTACTAAATTCAAAGTTGATTTAATGAAAATTATATAGTATCATTAACAACTATCCCAAGCAGTTCATATTATAAAAGATTTTAAGTTAAATCTACCTAATGTTCATTAATCATTACTCAATTTTTTTATATTGATAACCAACAGCCTCTTAGAACTTTTTGAGTTGTATCTTGTATAAGTACCTAAACTCATATAGCACACTGTAAAAAATGAGTGTAGAATTAACACCAAAAAGCTATAAAATTGCTGTAGAAACCTGCAAATGAAAATAAAATGCAAAGTTGTTGATTTGAAAAAATGTTTGTGTTAATGATTAAATCAAATATGGCTGTAGTTATCACAGGAAGAGTGTGTAGAAATTATGTATTTCTATTGTTTTGAGAAAATAAAAGTGTAAATTGAAAAACAATGTGGTGCCATTTAAATTACAAGACCATAATGTTGAAATAACAGCCTATTCACATGCTTTTTTCCTTAAAAAAGTACTTTAAAGAAGTAAATATAATATTTGAATGTGTAAATATCACTGAATTCCAATCTTATATGTACACATTACACATAAATATGCTTACCATTTGACGTGGATTTTTTACAGTATTGTTCTGGTAATTACACCTGCCAGTTCTTTTCTGTAAAAAAAACAACAGAATTTTTTTACAGTGCAGCTATTCTTTGACCAAAAGCACTGAGACTGGCATGTCCAGACACGAATGGGCAGGTGACAATTTACTTGTCAAAAGAGAAAGAGGTGTGGTCAAAACTAAAACTTATTAATTTAGATGTATTTAACTGAAATGTATTCACACATTGGACTATATCGACAAATGAGCTGACCATGATTTTCTAGTAATGTCATCAAACTTATATTTTTAAGTGCATTCTAATGTATATCTGACGTCCAGGCTTACAGTGCAGTTCCATAGTGTATGGAGCAGGTACAATGAAAAGTGACTTCTTGATTTAATGTAGATTTTCTACAAAAAAATAATGTCTTTTTCAACCAAAGCATGGTTTTTACGTTAAAATCAAGATTCTTTTTAATCAAATACATTGAATTGGTCCATTGTATCAATTCTTATATATATGTAAAGACCATTATAAGGTAATAGACTCAGAAGTAGCTGACAACTCAGATTATGCAATGAATAAAACGGGATCTGTATTATAAAATTCTGTGAAATCTACCAGAACAATAGAACATTTTGGGTGGGAGATAAAGTTAAGCAGAGAAAAATGGAGCAGGAAATACTCAGGAGTGAGACAAGAAAGTTCAGATAAGAAAATTGATATCTCACATTGCAAGAGAAAACTCAATCTGAAGTCTTTAGCTGAATAAAGTGGGAAAGATAAAGCGAGAGTGTTTCAAATCCTCAACTATCAGGGAGCGAAAATCATACTTCCTTATACATTGAGTCCAAGGACTTCTTAGTGACTTTCAGAGTCTTTCTTCAGCAAGATTGAAGGTGACATCCCTCATTTCCTGTCTCCAGCTGTATCATCAACAGGAATATTCATCAGTTCTCTACAGTGTTGCTCCTTAGATGCAAATTCATGAAAACAGTTGCAATATTAAATAGTAAAGTCTACTGTTCTCAAGGTCATGCATTCAATTCCATGATTTTCAAAGCCAGAAAATGACAGGAGAACTGTTTGATGTGTCTGGTGTTCCATGTCTGAGTGTCAAAGGGCTAACACGGGCTTTTGTTTAACTCATAAAGGCCCAAACATCCACTGTCAACTAAAAGCATCTATTGATCTAAACTGTTGATCCACTAATCCTATCAATACATGTAAATAATCAGTGTAAAACGCAGTTTGTCATCTTTTCATGGTCATCAGATATTATCCATTTGGACATTCAGAGGCTCCGTAGTTACCGTGGAAACACCGGCATCTTCTACAACATTGATTCAATTCAGTTAATGATAGATTTGCTGACCCTAATGAGGATTAAGCGGGTTAAGAAAATGAATGAATGAATGAATGAATGTGGCTTTTTCCCTTGTTTTTTTCCTGTTTTGATAAAATTCCGCTATCTTTGACTCATGAGCTTTTATAAACATCTACATGATCAGTTGATTAAACGTAGGAAAATAAATGATTTTCACTGAATTTTCACTAAATGAGCGGCTGTGGCTCAGGTGGTTGAGCGGGTTGCCCAATGACTGAAGGGTCAGTGGTTCGAATCCTGCCTCTGACTGTCTACATGTCAATGTGTGGGCAAGACACTGGACCCTAAATTGCTCCCACTTGGGTTTGGCAGTGCCCTGCATGGCGGCAGCTGCCCACTAGTGTTTGAGTGTGTGTGCATGAATGGGTGAATGTTAGGCTTTGTAAAGCGCTTTGGGCAGCAGAGCTATCTTTATATTCATTTTGGCAAAAATCAAGTGGATTTCTACAACTTTTTAAAATTCCTTCTTAATTTGTCACATCTATAACTAGTTACATCATGACATTTGCACATATGAGGTCAAGACTTCTAATGTACAAATGCTGAAAATGTTTCTATCTCTCAGTGTTAAAGAATTCTTTAAAAAAAAAATCCTGGAATTTCCTCAAAATCTGTCCAGTAGTTTTTGTGTAAAGTTGCTTACAGACAGACAGACAGACAGACAGAGAGACGACCCCCCCACACACACACAGAAGGAAGATAGCCCTGCCTGCATGGAGAAAAGGAGATACGTCGAGCCGAATTAACACATTTGAACAGGAGTAAATGTCAGATTACTCCCAAAATATAATCAATCGTTCCTTGTGTCATTTCCATCATGTCCTGAAAGTTTCATCCAAATCCGTCCAGTAGTTTTTCTGTAAAGTTGCTCACAGACAGACAGACAGACAGACAGACAGACAAACGTCGGCAAAAACATAACCTCCTTGGTGGAGGTAATAAGTGGCTGAACGGGACACAGCACCACGGTCAACAACCTGAAGGGGTGGGATGTGAAGTGGCTCATTTGCATTTAAAGGGACAATGCTCAAAATGACCATTTTCATGTCATTCCTCACGAATCAGGTTGAAGATGGACCTGTGGAGTTAAATTAATGAAGAATTCAGACCCAAACATAGCATTTACAGTTTCTGTAGACCACAGGGAAATGTTTTAAAATGAAAAATTCCATTTGAAAAAAGCAAAATATCCTTCCTTTAAGGGACAAAGAGTGAAGCAAAGCCTTAAATCTGACCCCATGTCCGTTATGGTACAGAACTAGAAATTGCCTTCTATCCCCCCAAGTGAGACAAAGGTAAAAGGAAATCAAAAAACTTACAAACTTAGAAAAGTCTTAATAAATCCATTGGGCACTGGCCTGCAATTGTGGGAAGACCTCAAAAGAGACAGCAGAGAGGAAATGGGGAAACTTGGTGAAAAAGGGACAGTGAAGAGGAAGATAAGAGGCTAAAGAAGGGATCAGGGAACTGCTGGCTTGGCACTCTCTCAAAAGTTTCTGGTGTTGAAAGAAGGGTGTGTCAAGGAGGTAGACAGAAGAAGAAAAAGACATTAGAGGGGAAGAGATAGAGCCGGTAGAGAGAATGAAGAGAAGATGAAGAGGTATGCGGCATCTCTGGTGAAGAGCCATTGTAGATCATTCCTCTGTGCGTTTAACCCTCTTCCCATATCCCCACTTTTTTCCTTTCATGCTTCCTTCCCATCTTCCTCCTGTCCAATGGGACTTCAGTGCCTTTCACAGCCCCTCTTAGATCTACCACTCAGAGCTCTGACTTGATTTATTGATGCACTGTGTGATTCTAACAACCTGAGACAAGGGGACTGACAGGAGGAAACTTTCTGTTGTTGCTTTTGCTGCAAGGCCTTATTGGAGGACACATCTGCTCCTACTCTTTTACTCCTTTTCTTCTTTCAATCTCCAGAGATTACCTTAAAAAAACAAAACAAAAAAAACTCCTCTTGTCTTTGGTTTTACTCTAGCATGCAGATTTCTACTTCTATCAGTGATTTTACTAAGAAGACATGATTTTAAACCATTAAGACCCAAACATTCACCATCGACCAAACGTATCTACTGATCTAAACTGTTTAACCCATGAAGACACAGTGCTCCTTTTGTGTCAGTTCCCAAATGAATTTTTCTCTCTACTTAACTTTTCTTACGTAATTTATCCCCATTTATTGTAATATTATCTTCTTTATTTTGATGTTTCTTCCAGTGTAAATCATGTATTTTCCTATATTAAGTTCACTGATTATGTAGATGTTAATAAAAACTCAGATTAAAGTTGAAGGTAATTATATCTGAAACAGAGAAACTGAAGAAAAAGGGGCTTTTTCAGCAGATATACCATTAACTGAACATAAAACGTGTGTCCATCCACTGTCATGGATCAAACTCCATGGATTTACTGGAGGCCATAAAAAGAAAACATACTGTATATTATATCAATATTTACATACATTGATAGGATTAATGGATCAACCATTATTTGACATTTAAAACAGTAGATGCTTTTTGTCAACGGTGGACATTTGGATCTTGAAGGGTTAATACCTGTTGAATCCAATCAATCTATGTAAATAACCGGTGTAAAATACAGTTTGTCACCTTTTCATGGTCATCAGATATGACCCATTTGGATGTTCAGAGGCTCTGTAGTGAACATGGAAACACTGTTGTCTTCTACAACATTGATTCACCAGTAAAACCCATGGAGTTGGATCAATGACAGGGGATGGACACACTTGTTTTTCCGTTCAGTTATTGATATCTTTGCTGAAAAAGTAATTTTTTTCCCCCTGTTTTCTCAATGTTGATATAATAATTTATTAATTGAATTTACTTTGAGTTTTTATGAACATCTAAATTAAATATAAAATATAACAATACATCATTTACAGTGAAACATGCAAAATACAGAGGATATGATTACAATAAATGGCAATACATTACTCAAGAAAGGTTGTTGAAATTTATTGTATTATAAATTATTCAGACTATCAATTAAATAGTTACTATGTGTAATATACAGTTTTCCTAATCTACTTACTATGTGTTATTTACATTACTAGGACTCTAAACAAATGTAATCGTATTATTAAGGAAGCACCAGTAATGTCCTATGTTGTATAAATGAGAGGTGGGATGTAATACATATTCTTCTTCCCTCTTCTTTTTTGAGCAATATGTATTGAATTTATTTTGTTATTACTAGTACATGTGGTGTTGCTTAATATTGCCTTGATCACCGCTATTTATTGGTTTATTTTTTCTGCTATTAGTTCCTTGTACACATAAAAGATTTGTTTTTCTTCACCTTAAAAAAATAAATGAAGAAAAAAGAAAATGGTTAAACATGGAGGAAAATTTCATTTAGGAACTGCCACAAAACTAGCACTGGGTCTTAATGGGGTAATTCCAGAAACAAGGTACGAAAAAGTGCATTAAAGGAAGCATACAGAAAAAGTAGCAGCTGACTAGCTGTCCAGGTTCCTTCCTTGTTTATGTCAGAAAGTGAAGGCACGGCTTGAGTAAATTATTTAAAGTTGTGTTACACAAACAAATGAGGTAAATTGAGATTTTGTACTGGAATACATTTCATCATAGTGGTGCCAATCTAAATATTTTTATTAAAACTGCAGGAGCAAAAATCAAGGGTGAAACTCTCAAATTGGATTATATACACCCTCCAGCTGCAGCTCTCCTAAATCTAAATACACACAACTTGACGTCATTTCATGCTGTTATGGAAAGGTGACGCCAATTCCAAGCTGGAGCCATAGTGTCATGTCCAGGTCACATCTAACTGAAACTGATCAGCAACTTATAATTAACTGACAGTCAAGTATTTAACCCCTTACCTACCTGAAAACACCTGCGATTAGACAGGTTGTCAGGACAGATTTTCTACAGACTGAAAACACAGACAAGTAGTAGATGCAGCAGTCTCATGTCCTCTCAGACCACTTGATTTAACATAGGCTGAAAGGTAGTGATGGAATTTTTGCCCAGTGAAGCATAAGACCCATGCCAGTTTGACTTTTCAGAGTCACTACTTCAGGAATGATAGCACACTTTGACATGGAAGTTACAAAGTGTGTACGTTTAACCCATAAGGATCCAGTGTGACTTTTGTGGCAGTTCCAAAATATTTTTTTCTCTATATTTAACTTTTCTGAAGTGATTTATCACCATTTATTTATAGTATTACCCTCTCTGTTTTGCATTATTTTTTTTCAATGACATTCATGTACTGTATTTTTCTAAATTTAACTGACTGATCATCTAGGTGTTCATAAAAGCTCTGATTAAAGTTGATGGTTATATCAAAAAAGGGCGGCACGGTGGTGTAGTGGTTAGCGCTCACGCCTCACAGCAAGAAGGTCCCAAGTTCGATCCCCGCACCATGC
>JAPTGZ010000007.1:26040498-26055739 GCA_029814645.1 Fowleria isostigma | reverse complement strand
ATGTGAGTTTTTACAGCCGTGACAAAAGACGAATTTCTGTTTTTTATCTGGAACAGACAATAAAGTTATTATTATTAAACAAAAAAAACCAAAAACAGATCAATCCATTTCATTTTTTCAGATATTCATAATTTTATGTTTTAGAAAATAGATCAGTGATAGTAGTCTTGGATTTCCATACATTTGTTTCTTTTTCTATACTTTTCCAGACCTGGAAATTTACAAAATCAAATTCCATACTTTCCATACTTGCGTACGAACCCTGTATATTTGACTCACGTGAGGGTGTAACAGTAATCCTAAGAAAGTTTGTCAAATGAAGTTCATAATCGCATAATCCTTTTCACAAATAAAAAGTATGAATAACTGGTCATTCCTGTTACTTTGCTGTTATCCAATTTTCAGCAGTTTTTACAACATAACTATAACCGAGATGCCTCTAAGGAGTAAATACAGTCGCAAGAAAAAATATTAAGACAGCCCAATATTTTCTTCAATTTCTTGTTCATTTTAATGCAAATGAATAAGAAACAAATGAATAGAAAATAATTACACTTTGGAGGAAGACAGTGTATTTAGATATTACAGTTTACAAAAGTGACAGCCAAGTTGTGAACTTTTACTGCATGTCATTTATAGTACATAAATCCTGTAGAAATGACTGAAGCAACGGTTAGAATAAAAGACCAGTTGCATTTAGTGTTGTTACAGTTATGTTTTAGGAAAAAAAAAATGGAATACATTAGATGCACTGTATCTGAATCAGACAGTAACAAGTTAAATTTACTGTTTATAAAGTGATTACCAGAAACAAAACACCCATAAACATCAATAGGATACAAGTGTCTCCTGATGGAGATTGGGAGACTTCACATACTATCAAAACTAATACAGTACTGTGTTGTCAATGAAACTGCCTGCATAATGATGTGTTTTTTTGTTTTTTTTTTACGTGATCGAAGCCTCCTTTTGTAAAGGGGATTTCTACCCGTCTCTTTTTTTGGTATCTTCCTATCGTGTCTTATCTCTACTCTGATTAACTGGCGGTTTGTCATCTTGTCTCCCCTATGTTTGTGAATATTTGTTCCCGGTGACATACTGCTCCAATTTCGTTGCTCTGAAAATGTGCAATGACAAATAAAGGCAATTCAAAAGTCTCAACTATTTATGACCATATATTATGTGCATTTCTTAGTCTCTCTTGAAATACAGTGGTGGAAAAAATTGTTAGACCACCCAATGTTTTCTTCAATTTCTTGTTCATTTTTAATGTCTGGTACAATTAAGGTACATTTGTTTGGACAAATATAATGATAACAGCAAAAATATCTCATGAGACTTTAATTTCACAGCTGATATCTCCATTTTTTATGATTTTCTTGATAATAACCAAAATCACATAAGTTCTTACATCAATATCTATGGCATTGTACTGACAAAAACGATGCTTTTAGACATCCCATGTTTTCTTTTTCTGTCTGTTTAGGTCACATGACACACACAGGACTCAGTAATTGATTGCATAACCATGACTTTTGATGGTCTAATAATTTTCTCTGAAATTGTATGTGTGTTCTCACCAGAGAGGCTGTGCGTATGGTGGCAAAGTGCTCTCTGTTGCGGTAGTGCTTCCTCGGGGCCTGGGCCGGTGGTGCTTGGGGCTCAGAGGGTTGACTGCTGGCTGCCTGCTCCCCAGAGTAACTCTCCTCCTCTTCCTAAAGACATTAAGCAAGGAGCAATAACACTTTAATTTGCTATGGAGTTTTAACGGTACACTTAGAGAAAAGAAACTTTCAGAACACGAGGAGCTTAGGGAAGGAGAGAAGGAACAAGAAAGACTGTGACTAGAGCAAACAATATCCAGTTTTTAGCCCAAGTTCAACAAAAGCATAACATTTTCACACAAAGGAGCAACTTCCTGTTACAATCCAACACGTCTTTCTCTGCGATTTGCATGATAATGGAAACTTGAGGTTGATGTAATTAATTTATTCTCAAATGTCAGTGAAATGCATAAGATTTCACTGTAGGGACTAATGGGCTAGTTGGAGCCAGAGTAGTAGATAGATATTATTCAGTAACATCATGTATATTTAGTTTACCTTTTCCTTTTTGTGATCATGAAATACTGAATTAGAGAGGGTATTTATAGGCACTGAAATAAATTGTAACCTTCTGAGACCCAAGAAAGTACAAGTTTCTGGGTTTTTTCTTACATTAAAAATCATCTTTAGTGAAAACAGCATGCAAGACCACTGTCATATATTGCTAAGTATTTTGACAATTTTTGATGTTCTTGCTATTTCACTAGAATAAAATGACATGATGTGGATATATATATCACTAAATGTGATGTTCAGTTATTCAGTGGGATATAAGTGGTGGGTCTACAACCAGTGGCAATGACATCTTACAGCGTTGTCTTATTAAAGTTGTGTCTAATGGCAGAAAATACTGTTTTCCCACAGAGAGTAAAAAAGGCAACAAAATAAGTTGAAGATGCTTAAGAAGTTGCCATAACAGTGCACATTTCACTATTTTTGTTGAGGAAATAACTGAATTACCCAATTCTAACACTCTAATAATAATAATAATACTTCTTGGATCCATGTCTGTGTTTAAGGCAGGGTTCCTACAGGTTTCTACAAGTTAAATGTAAGACTTTTTCAGGCCTATTGAAGACTACTTGAAAAGCTCTTTTTCAAAATGCTATAAAAGCCAAATTAAAAAAAAAAAAAAAAAAATGTTGGTCATGCCATGTTGTTGTGTACTGAACCCATTCCGTGCCCCATCAATGTTTCATGCTAAATTACCATGTATCCTTGTTTAAAATGGACTAACAGTTGCAGTTTAATTCCAAAACGCTATATATGCGGAACCTCTTTTCAGCCTTAATGCAATGTCATCTGAACCAGTCAGAATTTGGTGAGTGTTATCATTATTCATTATTACTATCATTACTTTTTACAGGTTTAACAATGAATGACTATTAACCTGAATGTGTTACTAAATGGTTTAAATGTACTGATAACATTGTTGAATTTGTATTTATTTAGTGGTACTTGCATGTGTGTTATTTCTAATTTATTTGTTTGGTGGTGGACTATATAGAAACACAAAATTGAAAACATTATTTTACTATTTAGTTTATGTTACTATTTATTTTATTTTATTTGAGTCCCTGATGTTATATGTTGCACATCAGAAAACATCTATTGCTTGAGAAAAAAAAAAAAGAATGGATTTATAGCATTTTGAAACAAAATTAAGTGAACTTTGAATTTATAATCAACAACATTGTTGTTTCAGACTGAGCCAACAAACATTTTACAGATAGATGAAATATTAATAAAATTTGTAGGTCTAGGTAAAAAAATGTCATTTTCCTGAAAAGTAGTAAAATGGATTTATAGCATTCACCTAGAGCAGAATTTAATGCCCTTTTCACAACCATACTGGCAAAAATGTGTGACTTTCTGGGTTGGGTTGAAGTTTCGGTGATCAATTCTGCAAAGTTAGCGATAATTACTTTCTAATTTCAATAATAAATAATACAAAAATAGTAAAAATAAAATAAAATTGTCAGATTGGAACAGGCGAGTTGACTAAATTAGTTTCTTTACAGTTTAGACATTTCCCAGACACATTTAAACACAACACAGCAATCAGGTTTACGGCAACAAAACTTAACACCATATCAAATTTAATACTTTTTAAAGACTTTTTAAGGTATTAAATGTAGATTTGGAAATTCAAGACTTTTTAAGACCCTGGCTTATGGACTCACTGGTTTGAGGTGAATGACAGAGCTGTTGGACATGACTGTGTGGTCTCCTTCAATTAAGTCCAGTTCGCTGCGGCTGTCCTGGGCCGCTTCGTTCAGACTGTTGACAGAGCTGCTCTGGGAGCTGGCACTGATGGACATACTGGGGATGGACTGGTTACTGCCAACACTGTTCACGGTTCCCGTTCGCCCTCCGCCAGGCTCCAGCTCCTGGAGGAAGAGTGGAAAGGGAAAAGACAGCGAGACAGAGAGAGGGAAAGGAGACACAAGAAAGACCAAGAGACACAGAGCAAAGGGACAGACAGACAGACAGACATGCATACAAACCCGCGCATTTATGATCATTTCTCTATTCAGAGCAATGTCTTGAAATTTACTCAAAAACAAAGTGTGCAGAATTTCCACACCCAAAAGAGCAGTAATATGCATCGGTTTTATTCCAGTAGTGTTGCTTTGGTGTGGTTGTAACATACACGCACACGCACACGCACACGCACACACACACACACACACACACCTCGTCTCCATCCTGGGCTTCCGCTGTGGGGCCATTGTGCGCCTCCTGAAGGAGGATCTTCTTCATTTTGCGATACTGCAGGTTGTCCAGTTCTCGCACTGCATCCTTGGTCCTCTGAATAAGGTCCATCAGCACAGAGTCTGGACGTTCACGTTGCAGGAAAGCATGCTGGCAGGAAGGACGACAGACATCAAATGTAGACAGAACAATACAGCTGTTTAAACACCATCACCTGATTCTTATTCTTTTATTTTAGTCCCTTCTGACAATTTATCTAAACCTTTACGGTTAAATTCAATGAAAAAATGTTGTTACAAAGCAGAAATCGTCTCATATTTATCCAACAATAAAGAGTCCAAATCTGCCAAGTCACCGAGTTTAAAAAAAAAAAAAAAAATACACTGATTGTAAAAACATTTCCTGGCACTGGTTATAGGTAGGGAAAGGTTTAGGTTTATTCCATCATCATCCATTAATGCAGAAAAAACAAACAATGAGGCTGATTTTATGTCAACCAACTGAATTATGTTGGGACTCAATATGCTTGGCAGAAGCTAAATGCTTATATCAGCCTCAGCTACATTTAAAACCAAAATCATTGGTGTTAAAACATTATAGAGATGAAGGGCTATGAAGGTATGAAGGTCGTGTGGGTTTTTTCCTTCTAGTTTTCCTTATCTTTCTATTTTTTTCTTTTTTTCTGTGTGTGCTTTGTTCATTGCTTTTCATTTACTTGTACTTTATTTACTGACACTATTTATTAGATAAATTTACTTTTTTTAATTAACAATTTCAATGCCTATAATCTGTTGTGTTTAATTCATACTTTCTCTTGATTGGGTACAGTTGTGTTCTGTATGTTAACATTAGTTTTGGTGTACTAATAAACGTTTACAGCTAATTTCTTTGACATAATTGCACCATACATGAAACTGGGAGTGGGAGTAGATACGTTTTCCCCCTGACTTCCTTTCAGGCTCCTAGGGTTTAATAGTCAATTGCTGTATATATTCATGCATTATGTATATTGTGTACACAGAATGTTTACAACCAATGTCTCTATATTTTTTTTTATGTATATTTCTCTACGCATACTGTTTGTGTAAAATTCTCTGTGTCTGTGTACATATGATGAAATGTTTATATGAGTATTGTACATTGAGTGCACACGCTTGAAATAAACAATAAAATGAAATGAAGTTTTGGGCTACCAATCAAAGCAGCAAATATCATACGTGCTTGTATCCCTCAAAAATATCACTCCAAACCAATGTTTTGAAAACCATTCATGAATTGCGCATCTTTAAATTCATAGTTGTCATTCCATAATTTAACCTCAACAACATAAATCCATCTTTTTATACATTCAATGGCTTTTTGAACAGTAAACACACAAACACCACTGAAATCGTACCTGCTTTCCCGTATCGTATTTTATGTTGGCATGTCTGTAAACGCACCTGTTATTTGTTTCGTTTGTGAACGTCGATGTTATTAGACCAGAACGGGACATAAAAAAACACAAAGTAATAACGTTTGTTGTGGTTAAGGATGGGCACTGTTTATGAACTTGACGTTTTACATAAAACAAAGATGTTGCCTGTAGTGCTCCCGTACCCCAAGGAAAACATCCATTAGCAACAGTGAGTCCATTAGTGGACTAAGTGACAGCTGCTCAGTTACTTAACATTAGATGCAGAACTCACTTCGACTGAGTAATTACGTCTGTGTTCCATCTACAAAAAAACAGCCCTGTTTCTGTCTCTGTTCATGTTTTGTGTGTGTGTGTGTGTGTGTGTGTGTGTGTGTGTGTGTGTGTGTGAGTGAATCAGGAAGTGGGGGATTAGTGAATCAAAATAGAAGCTTACGGGGGACAGACTGCAAACATCAGAGAGATTTATCACCAGAAGGTTTGACAATCTCCATCTTAACACACTGACCCTGTTTCTCCATTTCTGTGCAATAGAGTACAGTATGGATTTTTGTGTGTGTGTGTGTGTGTGTGTGTGTGTGTGTGCGCTTACACCCAGCATGTCGTCCGAGTGGGGTCTGTCCTGTGGGATTTTCTGAAGGCAAGAATCAATAAAGTTTCTAAAGTAGTCCGTCCTAGAGCAAAAAGATGGTTAAAGAAAATTAATGGGTTAAAACAAAGCAAAGAGTTTTAAAAATAACCGTCAACGCTTGAAATTAACGAACGCAGGCACATACTGTAAATCTGTGTGGTGGAAAAACCCATAAATCATATCTGACACCCTCTATACCACGCTACCAAGAATTGTTGATTTGCTTGCACCTTTCTTGGCTGAGAAATTACAATAACACCTCTTCCCAAAAAAACAGAAAGGTAAGTAAACTGGAAGCAAAGCATTTTACTCCTCATTTGTCTTTTATTAACTCACAAACATTAAGGATAGCTGTATCACACTTTTAGCTGGCTCCTCTCTAATTTTTATGGCGCTTTAAAACCAACTGGCCCGCACAACACAAGCCTCCCCAATAACTTCCAGCGGCTCACTTTTATGTTTTACTGCTTTAGTAGGGTGCTGATACCGTAGTTACAGACATAACCTTCACGCCTTATGCATTCCAATAGCTGTAATAATAATCAAATTAACCGAATAAAAAGGCAACGATATCAGAGAAGAGTCATTTGTCAACTCACCATTCACTGGATTGCAGTGTGGGGCTCTCATTCTGCGCTATGTGGTATAAGGCACTCATTGCATTCATGTTAAATAAGGGAGGCTTTCTCTCCGCTAGAGCACAGGAGAAAAATGTAACAATTAAAATGCAGAGTAAAGAGAGAATTAATATCTTAATCCATTCCATTACAGTGTGTTCTGTCTTAGAAATGCTATAATCTCTATTGCCCCTTTTCCACTACACTGTACCAGCGTGGCCCCGTTCGGCTCTACTCGGTTTGATACAGTGCAGTTGCTTTTCCATAGCAAAATAATATCACCACAGTGCAGCTGACACAGGCGTGGTTAGCGGAGTTGAAACTCAAAACATTAACAGTCACGACAATGAATGACATGGAGGTCGGGCTGCACCATATTGGAAAAAAAACTGACATTGCGATTTTTTTTTTTTTATAACCCTCTGATATATATTGCGGTATGAAAAAAATATTCAGGAAGATATAATGTCTGTGTGGTGCTGATGTAAATGGTCAGACAAAATTAGTTGTTATTTCTCATTGTGGCAACACTTGCAAGGCACTGTCCACACAAAATACATGTTTCAATATCATCCCTCTTGTAGCCAAAGTAATTCCAGATAACTAATAGCTTGTTTTTGGCACCAACTCTTGGTTTTCTCTTGTCACTGCTCATTTTTCCAATATTACCAGTGACTCACTCCAGGTTCAGGGGCTTGGTGTGTTTCAGGTACCCTTGAAATTAGACGAGAACACGTTTTCATTTCCCTCCTACATCACAGGACCTGCGATGTGACTATTGCACACACGTACATTGCGATGACTATGCTCAAACAATATATTGTGCAGAACTACATGGAGGTGATGCTGTAGCTGTTGCTCAGTCTGTAGCTTTTTGTCACAGAAAAGGTGAAACGATAGAGAAACAGATACAAGTGGAGACACGAACCACACTTAAAAAGTAAAAGAGAGCTGAAAGCCAATACGGAAGTACAAAGCTGAACACCAGCAGATAAGAGCTGATAAGAAATGGTGTCTGATGGTAAGATAATGCCTTATATACAATACATGCTGCATTGAACAGTGTGATCTATATGGACCGAGCCGTGAGTAAAATGATAGAGGCTATCTGAAGATCTTCTCCGATGTTACTTTTGTCGGTGTATGATGCTCACGCCTTGTGTACATGTGACGACACTCCCTCTGACCAATGAGTGGAAGTAGTACCAATTCAGCCCGGTAAGAAACACTCTGAAGTTGGTCCGGAAAAAAACAAAGTACTTGTGCCAGGTACAACCCCAAGTGGAAAAGCACTAATTACAAGTAGAGCCGAGCAGAGCTGTGCTGGAAAGGTGCAGTGGAAAAGGAGAATATGAAAGGTGCAAAACAAGTGAGTTTTATTGATTAATATAAACACAGAAACAGTGTTATTCCTCACCCAATTCTATACATGTGATCCCCAGGGACCAAACATCCACCTTCCCATCATACTGGCCCTCATCCATGGCCAAAATCACCTCTGGGGCCATCCTGGATCAAGTGTAAGAGAAAGATACATTTAGTTAAAAGGAGTGATATTTTGCTTTTTTAAATAAAATTAATCATTTTCAAACATTTCCCTGTGGTCTACATGAACTGTAAATGCTATGCTTATTCATTAATTCAACTCTACAAGTCCATATTAACCCTATTTCTGAGTAATGACACCAGAAAGGTGGTTTTGAGCACTGGCCCTTTAAATGCAAATGAGCCACTTCACACCCCACACCCCCCTCCATGTTGTCAACCATGTTGTTCTGACCTGTGTTTGTTAACACAACCAGCAACTGAACATTTTATGTCATCGGCTCAAAGTTTGGACATATTTTCAGTATGGACTACAACCACTGCTGATGACAAACAATTATGTCGTACTCGGAGAAATGTTTGTTGGAAGTCTTGACCTTATATGTGTAAATGTTATGACGTAACTAGCTATAGATGGAACAAATTAAGACGGAATTAAAACAGGTTGTAGAAAGCCACAAGATTTTTGCCAAAATGAATATAAAGATAACTCTGCAGCACCTGGAGGGGTCAGATTCAACTGAACCCTCCAGGATAACTATTAGGGTCCAAATACACAAATAAATGAACCAAAGACTAATAAAGGTGGGTTTAGATAAATATGACCCCTTTATGGAAAACAAATACAACCTTAGCTGTGATTCTACTTCCTAAATTAAAAAAATTGTTAACAGAAAAAAACCCATTTCCAACTATAACAGCAACTAGGCGTATTACAATACATTCATCTGAGCAGAATTCCACAACACAGACATTTTTAATTCAAAATGCACCTTTAAAAAAAATAAAAAATTCAAAAGATGTCAACTGATTGAGAAAAACCATTGAATGCCGTTTTCACAAGCTTTGTGTTCAGCGTCTTAGTTTAACGCAGCAGGATTTGTTTTTTGTAATGAAAGCTATTATCCTCTAGAAAAGCTTTCACTTCGTCACCTGCACAGTCCATAAAAAAAAAAAAAAAAAAAATCACAATAGCAACTATATTTGAAAGCTGTTCACCACCATTTTACCTCTGTGGGAATATGCAAACAGAGGCAAATAGTCTCCATGAATCAGTGCTTTATCGAACAGACGATTAGAGGTTATTGGCTTTAATTAAACATTTAACATGAGATAGTTTCCAAAGAGGATCTGTGTGTGGTACAGCAGCGGGAACCACTTACCAATAAGGTGTCCCGACGAAAGAATTGGCAGGGGAGGCGATGGAGGCAGAGCCGAAGTCTGCCAGTTTCACCTGGCCCGGCTCCGTCAGCAGGATGTTACCCGCCTTCACATCCCTGAGAAACAGGTTCATGTGTGAGTGTGTGAGCAGAGAGATATGTTGACCATGTAGGGCTGGGCCATAAAAGGATAACCACATATATGAAGAAATAACTTCTCAATAGAAATATGAGACATGCTCGTTACAATTTCAGTAGACTTCACTTGTTCATGCTTTGACAGACATAAGAACAGCCAATCAGAGTTAAGTACATAGTTGTGCCGCACCAAACCAATCACATTAGAGCCACATCAAGTTAGGTTGACACACACACACACACACACACACACACACACACAGGCGTAAGAGCAGCCGCAGCACACACGCTAATGTTTGGGCTGCAGCGGGAGATAATGAGCGTTTCCTCAGGCGATTGGGTAACTGAAAAGTAGGGTTCAGCAAAGAAGTTGGATGTTCAAGGCATGTTCAGCATGTTTCAATTTTCGCCAGTTATGGTAGTTACGCCAGTTATGGAATGAGGTCTGAACAATTCAGTTTTAATCAGGATTACGATTTGGCCGCCACAATTAAATTAACTTGATTGTCGGCGATATTTAAATTTAAAATGTGGGCTGAAATAACAGGCGCAATATTGTTTCATTTGGCCAAAGACATGTTCAATAAATAAAGTGAGTAACAAGGGCCTCAAAAAAATGGTCAAAACACCTGACAAGAAATATGTGATACCCTCGCGCAATTATTTCGCCAACCTAATAACAGATTTATTCAGTTAGCCTTTGGTAAATTTTAAATTTTTGAGTAAATTGAAGCTGGACAAAAATAGAGATTTGATTTATATCGTGATATTACTGATTTGGTCTGATATGAAAAAAATTATCGTGATATGATTTTTTTCTGTATCGCCCAGCCCTATGGGCATGTCATATTTGCAGAAGCTTTCAAGAAGCAGTTACAGATGATGTACAAATGACTCACCTGTGGATCATATTGTGTGAATGAAGGTAGGCCAGCCCCTGCAAAGCACCATGGGTAATGGCAGCAATCTCTAGCTCCTGTAGGGGTTTTTTATGAACTGGAGGAGACAGGTTTGGCAGGAATAAACATCGGCTGCTTTGGACACATTAATGCCTTCTTTCCCAGTTCACTTTATATTTCAGATCTAGATAAAATGCTTTACGTAGCGTAAACTCACTTTGACACAATAAAATGTGGAGTAAATTGATTTTGTGCTTTTTCTCACCTTCTAGTAGATCAGAGGCTGAGCCCAGACAATACTCCATAACCAGCTGCAGAGAAGCAAAATAGATCAAAGACAAGAATAAAAGTTGATGGAAACAGACAGGCCAGTGTGTACAGGCTGATACAACTGAAAAATCAGTCGACTCACCCATGCTGTGTGCTCACGGAGGTAACAACCCTTGTATTCTATACTGTTTGGGTGCCGGATCCTCTGGAGAAATTTTACCTCCTTGATAATATCCTGCCATTTCTGTTGAAATAAGAGAGGACTTAAAACTTTACTGTTTGTAGTCAATAGTGTCTCTGCATAGCAGGTGTGTATATGCCAGAAGAAGGCCGTCTTTCAGTGTAAATAGGAGAAAGGTGGTTTGTCTTTATAGATTATATGTAATCTGATTACGGCTAATCTGAAATTATGAGCAGCGTGAAGTCTATATCTGTGACAACACTAAAAGTGAACGCAGAATAAAAACCATGGGACAAAATGTGTTTTGTGCCTATTACTACAAAAAAATACTGTAATCTGTTACGCTGTGGACCTCTTGTACATTCATCAATGGCAGAGACTGAAATCTTCAACTGGACAGCTGCTTTGACTTGACTTATGTTTCTACTCATGTAACTCATTTTAATTTCATTTGAGATAAAACAAGGTTGAATTTTCTTTAAGGTACGGGTGTAGATAATCTAAATTAATCATATTAAGACTTCAGTTTCTGTCAGTTTACTTTACCTGGGTCGACTTCAAATGTTTTAACACATTCAGCGCAGTCTATTTTTAACTACAGCAAAGTATCTCATTCAGTGATCTATGACTACTTCAATACAGGGTTACTGCAGGCTTAAACAAGTTAAATTTATGACTTTGAGACTATTATGAATGAAACATCCATTTCATCTACATGAGGTATGAAAGTTAAAAAACAGCGTCTGGCTTTGCTGAACTTTTTGATGTGAACATTGAGTATAGAGCCATTTACAGGAGGCTTTTTACTGCTCCTTTGTGTTTTTCTGTTCTTACAATTGACACCAACACTTTTGTACCCCTAGTTCCTCTGTGAACAAATCGATTATTTTTAACAGGTTTTAACCAAGAGCGGAATGTATGGTTTATAATCCTGTTGAACTTGCACCTACCTATATTAAAGTAATATGAATAAAAGCAATTTTATCTTGGCTCCGTTTTATTGATGGGGGAGAAACCATGTTCGCTCACACACCACAGTGTGATCAATACCAATCTAAAAGTTAGGCATAAAAGGAACAGTACAATTCATAATCCAATCAACACTAAAACCTGTCAAAATGTCCATTAATACAGTTTAAAGCCTCAAATTCACATTACATAATTTCTAGGGACAAACTGCATCCCTCTTACACAACTTGCATTTGGAAATTTGTTTTTATAACATTATTTGCCATTGATTAAACAAATAATAATTATTGATGTTGATTGTAAAACAGATTCATGTAATGTTACAAATACTGTTGTTGGTGCTCTCTCACCTCATTGGACTGTTTCCCACTATAGGACATCTTCTTGATGGCCACCACCTCATTGGTGCGCACATCTCGTGCCTGGGGAACACACAGCACACACACCGTCAGCATGCACATCAACCAGTACATTCAGTGCACACAACTCTGCTCTGTCTTTCACATGTGTTTTTTCAGATGTCTCACACTTTTGGTCTTGAACACTGCATTCACTGTGGTAACAGAGTCAGATCAAAAAGTTAGGGTGAGTCACATCTTTGCAAAGCAGTGTTACTAAATGCATCCAACTGAAACAGAGCTGTACAAGCCATGGTTGTTCTTCCCTAAAAATCAAACAGCTTAACCCTCTTATAAGTGTGATAAAACCAAGCCAGATTTAGACACTGATGCAGTTGAACATTTCATAATCTTGAATTAGTGCTTTATTTACAGAAGGTAAACATTCAGGCAGAGACAAATCTAAATTGTGCTTTATAATCTTGGACATTTTCAAATGTATTTCTCTGCTTTTCATGAATCAATATGAAGGTATAGTTTCCATACAAAGTAGACTGCGCCAAAGCTGCCATGTCCAATCTCTCGGAGGTCAGAGAAAAGTTTCTCTGGGTCTTCTTTGAAGAACAGCTCCGCCACCTCTGGATCCTTCAGGCTTCCTGCCCTTACAGAGGAGGGCATCCTGGTTCACGTAGTCCCACTCAAAGGGGATGGGACTATCTGGGAGCTGAGTTACGCCAAAGCAGATGAAGATTCATCTGCAGTAATGGATGGGCCTTAGGAACCAGCACATGGGCACCTGGATGGACAAATGAGGTAGGAGGGACAGAGAGAGAAAAAGAAGACTGTTAGATGAGCAGAACAGAAAACCAGGTCAAGTCCTTTGACTCGGCTGAGTTGAGAAAAAAAAAATCTAAAATAAAAACTGTCAGACTTTGAAGGGAGAGACTCCAAGTCTTCAGTAGGTATGTAAAGTAAGTCTAAAATGTGTGAAGATCTGAAGTCATTCTGAGAACACAAGAGCCATGAAGACGTATCAAAAGGACATGAAAATAAGTGACTATGCCACACTGTACGAACATGTCACAATGACCTTTTTAGCCTTTAAGGACTAACACCAGCCAATAAATTTTCCAATTCCCACAGTCTGATAACTAAAAGCTGAGTAATTTACTGCCTAATCTCCCAATCAGAACACAAGATGACACATACATAAATAAACAGAAGCTTTAGGTGATAAGGTTAAAAGTGTGCAATAGAAAGTGAGCCAGTTAACTATAGATTGTGTTACCAAACACTAGTAAGTGCTGATTTGCTCAAATATCCCCCCCTTAATAAAAATAATTAATCAAAAATAAAAATGGTCTAGTGCTTTGAACAGTCATTTCTACCTCTCATCAAACTCCCCAAATGCTGACTTCATATAAATCAGTTAATTGCACAGTCATCACAAGTGCATAAGTTCAGATCGCTTCAGCAATTATCACAGATCTGTAAGCTACTGGGATGACTGGGCAACACTCACAAATCGATTTCATGTCCACTGCCATGAGGTGGCCTAATGTAATGAGGGATGAGCTCCATCTGATGATCAATTAGATGACCTGGGGTCAAATTATATTGTGTACTCTGGCACAGATGCATCAATTTCGTTCTAGTTAGTTAACATGAGCATGCTTGTAAGAATAATTTTCCTATGTGCTTATGCAAAGTTTGTCATCAGGAAATGATGATAGGTCATAGTTGTGCTCTGCATATTATTATTCCTATATTTGGCACACTCTGCATATTTTCATGCAATTAACCAGTATGTGCAAGACATGCATATCCCATAATACACAGTGCATACTTATTTTTGTTTTAGACTCTAGCTCCAGTCTTACTTTCCTCCTGTTGCTGGCAGCAGATCCTTTTGGTTCATATTTGGTTTGATTTTTTTGCCATTTCATTATCAGCACATCCCAGCAGCCTGGTGTTTCAGAACTACATTATCAACCATTCAGGCTGAATGTCACAAGGTCTGTCTGCTGTGAAGGCAATCCTGAGAAATAAATGGGTAAAACTCATATCGTAACACAAATCCCTTAAGGACAGTAAATATCTAGTGAGGAGAAGTTAAAGCCCGTTGTTTGGAACAAACTCATGTAACACTTTCAGAGGTCCAGTCAGATTTTTCTGGATGTTACTGAACAGAAAGCCATTCACACTCTGTCTAATTTTGTCATAATGCCTAGAGCTTTATTAGATAAGCACAGAAATGTTGCTTAGTTGTTAAATGTATCCAAACAACAGCAAAACAATTCATTACTAGGCTTCTGTACTATTATATAAAAGTTATATTTCACTTTGCTTAAGGTTACACAGTGTCCTGTAGGGTAGATATAAACACTATAGATGTTAAAGTATACAGATGTGTTTGAAAACTCGGTAACGTGTACAATGGATTTTAGTACAGATTTGATGGCTCTGGAACTGAGTATAAATCTGCGACACAAACATCCACAAAGTTTGTTATTCTATGTTGGTCCTCAATAACGTTTATTTATATTTAGCTAGTTGAATTAAGTGAAGTTTATTTCTAAGTTAATATACAGCGCCGTCAAAGTGTTCATTACATACCCAGAAATTTCCCACCCATTTTTAAATTATTCACACAAAGGCATAAAATGCTTCATACTAGGGATGCTTCATTCATTCATTCATTCATTCATTCATTTTCCATACCCGCTTTATCCTCACTAGGGTCACGGGGGTCGCATGGAG
>JAPTGZ010000007.1:25975906-25988952 GCA_029814645.1 Fowleria isostigma | reverse complement strand
GGGATGCGGGGGTGTGAATGCGCAGTGTGACAGACTCGTGCACGGGCTATATGAAGGAGGAGTGGGTGGAGCGAGTCAATGAAACTCCTTGTTCATTCACAACTCGTTGCTGTGGCCACGCGCTGACTTTGATCTGAAAGGGTTTAATGTGTAGGTAAAGAAAGACCCCTGAAGTATGATGGGAATTCAAGTGTAGAGACTAAACCCAGCCCTCAAGTGACTATGTGAAAAAATCCATAGACCACTATAACACGTGTAATGGGAATATTTAGAGATATTATGTTTAGAAAATTCACAATCCAAAGCAGAGATCCTCCGGTTTCTGGCGCGCACCGTGGCTGTCGGTCACGTTTCCACTGATTCCGTGCGTGTTTCACTGGAGGATCCGCTCGTCAAGTCAACCCACACACCGAAGCGGTTTCTCCCCGGTGCCATGGAAACCGAGCCAGACCAAGACACTGCCCACGCGTTCTGATAAGCCAGGCAGCAAAATAGGACGAGAGTCGATTGGTTTAGAGGGAAAATGACGTCATCGACGCGTGCCCTCGCGCACGTGACTTGCCGAGCACTGAAACGCGCGAATGTGCTCATCAGCTGACAGACATCTACTGGATGCGCAGAGACTGCGCAGCCCCACTGCGTGAAAGTGGGATTGTACAGCGTGTATCGAAAGAATATGAGTGAAAAATAATCCGATTTATATTGTTTCCAATAACCGAGCACCTCTAACCTGTGCATCAGAAGAGTTGAGACGCATATGGACGAGAGGGAAGTGCAGGTGGTAAATGTGTTGTAAATCGAACACGTTCTGTTGTACAACGTGTCTTAGTGTCTCGTCTCTCTATCACCGTCCTGACACTCATCCAGATCAGCACCACGGACAGCGCAGCCCGAGCCGCTGTGTCGCTGTTCCACACCCGTGGTGCTGAAACTGGGGTATATAGAATAGAAGACTCTACTTGTTGCACAGACGCACTCAACCGCAACTTGAAACTTGTAGTCGTAAAAACTCAAATCTGATCGCACATTTTAGTACAATCATTACTTTAAACCAGGAAGAGAATGATCATTTGTTGATTTAAAGGTCAACACTTTTTAAAGTATCCAATACCCTTCAAGGTGTTATACTGGGTAAAGTGTTTTATCATATATATTTTTTACATATTTGTCTAAACTGACAGACCAGTGTTTTTTGTAGTACTCCAAACATGTGAGCAGCTCAGCTTTAACAGCCTGTGTATCAGCACCAGTAAGTCACAGTCAAGTCTTTATCAGTTGATCTCATCAGACATCTCCAGGTTAAAGGGTCGAACACCAAACGGTGGATTGGAGGAGTTCAGGGGCTGATAAGGAACATGAGAGTGATATAGAGAGAGTTAAGTTATTTAACTTGTGACTCTGGCAAAAGACTGGGTCAGTAATGACCTGTTAAAGGCTGGGGACAGTCATTATTGCAATGATACGAACACATATTCATCAAGACACTTTACAGCCTCAGTCAAAGAGGGAAGGGGATCCTCTATGGCTGATACTGAGACATGATGTCAATCAACTGATCTTTCTTTTTTCTTTTCCTTTTTAAAATATTTTGCCTGGTTCATACATAAAACTATAAACTGGACAGAGCTGTAAGAGTACACATAGAAATTAGTTATTATTGAATTATTAAAATACTGTGACAACTTAAAACATTATTTTTCTTGATTTTTGCTTAACTTATTAATTGATTCATTGATTGACTGAACACTTAACTGGCAGGATGCTTATCTGATTCAATACTGACTATTCATTAGTCATCAGATGTTATCAATTAAAATAATTAAACCCCATGCTTGATTTGACAATTGGATCTGTAATACACCAAAGCAACAAAATAACTGTCATAAAATAGTGAATTAATCAGGAGATTGTGTAGGACATCTATTTGAGGAGGTAATTAGACACTATTGGAAGTAACTTTTTTTCGATTAAATAGTCATATCTTTGTAAATGAATGGATTTTGTAGTTGTGCTGCCCTGGTGTTATTAATCTACATATTATTTCCCAGTTTAGAACAGACTATTGTCTCCTACCCCTACCAGGTACATAATTACATTAGCAAGTCATCACAGGAGTAAATCAGTTAATTTTAAGGCTGAGATGATTAAAGACTCAGTGAGTATAATACAGTCAGCTCAGGAAGACACTACCAACTCAGACTTTTAAAATAATCCCAGAGGTTACCACAACCCATAGTGTATTTGATTTTTACATGAATGTTTAGAGTACAGTAACAGTAACTAATGTTGGGTAGTCTTATCTCCGCCTCTAGGACTATGACAGTAAGACAAACTACATGTACAGTATTAGCAACATGGTCACTGATATAGCAGCAGAAACAATGCAGTCAGGCACCATGTGATGGATCAGTAGGTTTAGATTCCTATTCAGACCATACATTCCTTCCATAATGCAATGATTTAGGACACTGGGGTTTTCCCCCTGGTCAACCAGAGTTGTATTGATTAGCAAAGAGCTCATGGGAATTGTGTCAGATTTGATTCCTGTAATATTATACCTATCCCTCCTCTTTTTGTTGATGCAGGTTTCCACAGGGGGAGGATTTGTCCTTGTCATGTCTGTCTTATGTTGGCCAGAGCATCAGCACCTTGGCTTTAGACTGCTTACTGCTTATACAGTGACACAGTACAGTAACAGTCTACAGTCATGGCTACTGAAGCCTGGCAATGCACCAAACATCTCCCTGAGGACACCGTGACCATGCAGCACAAATGTCAACAATACAGAATTGTACTATCTGAATAGGAAGATGGACCCAGGATATGGATGTTCGAGTCTTCTCTCTCTTTTCGCTCCTCCTCTCAGAAAGGAAACCTGTGTGGGTTTGCATTGGGGGGAGTCCTACGCCGTGCAACTGCGTAATATCAACACTCAAACCAATGAGACCTCACAGTTTCCAGTTACTAAGCCGACCCCAGCTCCTCCTTCATCCTGCTGTCTCCATGGCAACCGTGGCTTTAGATTGTTACTCTAGCAACTGCACCACGGTAACAGTCTACAGCCATGGTCGTTAGGGGCAGGTGTCATCAGGAAGCACAAAAGAAAAAGTTAAGTTTGATCAAACTGTTGGAATGCCCTACTTATCAAGTATGGTGAAGGTCGTTCACTCACACATGTAAATCACTGTCTAATGAGTTTCTCTACTCCTGAAAATATGTTTTAAAATATCTTACCAAAATTACAGAAGTACTTGTATTATTTGACATATTGATAAATCATACAAACTAACAATAAAAAAGCAAACAAATAGGGACACATGTTTTTTTTAACCTTTTTTATTTGATATTGTATAACATGTAATTATTTAACATGTATAGTCCTTAAATGAATGTTCAGTTCATTTCATTTCATTCAGTATATTAATGAATGCAGATTACACATGCTAAATGGATGAGTCAGCCAGCTCAAACACCTGTTCAGACTGACAGCATCTTCACATCAAAGTAGTACAGCCAAGCAATCCCAGTAGGCACCGCTGTAACCTGCAGGCAGACAGACACAAACACCTCGTTGGGTCCTAACCTGTGGGCTAAACCACAGTTTGTACAGCATGACACCCACAGGCACAGTTGAAATGCACTCAAGAACACTCTTCTATGTTTGAGCTTATTCTGCCCTCTACAGGCGAGGACCTGTCTATGACATACACATGCAAATGAAGGAAATAAAACCTGCACGTTTGGACCTGTGGTGTAGGGATTTCTTTAAGTCTGCTCCTTTTGATGCTTTGCTGCACATGTTTTTAATAGTTTGTCATTCTGGTGACACATTGTGGGATGGTATTGTGAGTCTGAGTGTAAAATCTGAATAAAGTAAGACAAACACTACATGAGTGAGTAGGTCTGTCATTCACCTCACACTTACAGCTTAAGTAAAAAGTTTATATTTTCCCTCTGTGTGCTTGGCTCCATCCCATAGCCATATTAATTTAAATTATTTAATATAAATTCAAACTGACAGGAATTGATATAATTTTTTTTAAGTTTAGTTAGTTTAGTTTATTAGTTTATTTTGAGCTTATACACTCTATGTACAGTACTAATTACTTATACATGTACAATATTCAATACTGTTTGTATACCTCTCATTATAATGGTGAGTTTGCTGTAAACACAATATACATAGAGAAATTTACATGAACAAGTATGCATAGAGAAATATACACAGTAAAAACGCCAGTGGTAATTTAACACCCACAGTGTCCATATGAGCCTACACTCATATAGATTGGGCTCATATAGACACTATAAGTGTTAAAGTAACACTGGCATTTTTTACTGTGTACAATATGCATTTGGAATAGAGAAATATACTGTACCTTTAGATATATACATAAAGAAGTATACATCGAGACACTGATTGTAAAACATTATGTGTACACAATACACATAATAATAATTTTATACAGCAATTCACCACTGGTATACAACCCTAGCAGCCTGAAAAGGAATGAGAAGAAGCAAAGCTTATTTGTACTACCCCCAATATCATAAATATTTAATTGTTTAACCCAGGGGTCTCTAACTCATTTTGGTTTAGGGGCCACATTTGGCCCAATTTCAGCTCAAGTGGACCAGACCAGTAAAATAATGACATGATAACCTATAAATAATGGAAACTCTAAGTTTTTCTCTTTTTTGCACAAAAAATCCCCTTCATTAAATTATGAAAATATTGATGTTTTACAAAAAAAGATGTGAATAACCTGAAAAAATGACATTTCATTAGAAAAATGTGTGCAATTTGACAATATTTTGCTTCAACCTATTATGTATATATGTACACTACACAATGTTAAACAAACATGTGATAATGGGAATATTGTTAAAATTGTACATTTTATGTTGTTCATATTTGTTTTTATTCATGTATTTATTTGTATTTTATTGTGAAAGTATTGTTTGTAAATGTAAATATTTTCATGGTGTAATGTTACTTTTTCACTTACATTTTTTTCCACATAATTTTTCCAGAGGTAAATTTGTAATTGTCATTATTTATAGGTTATTATGTTATTATTTACTTAAGCTCAACCTAGTCAATCAGTGGAACCTGAACAAAAATGATTTTAACATCCTTGACTGTTAATGTCTTTAATGTCATTTACACTTTCATCCCAGGGGCCAGAAGGGAACCTTTGGCGAGCTGTATTTGGCCCGCGGGCCGCATGTTTGAGACCCCTGATTTAACCCATTTTTGTTGTTATTGTGTCTGCGTCCTTTCTACCTCTGCCACAGTAATACTAGCAAATTAGACTATTAGTATTATTACTATATCATGTTGTGTTCTTGTTATTACTATTATCATTATTACAATTATTATTTTCCCTCTCGCTTTCTTCCCCCTTTTCTCTCCCTTTCTCATTTTCATTTACTCTCCCCTTTTCCTATCACCCCTAATCAATCTATATTGTTTAGTTGCTCTTTACATTTATGATCTTTTTTTTGTAATATGATGTTGTCATTGTTTGTCATTTTTTGTTTGTTTGATTTGTCTTTTGTTAATTTGTTGTTGTTTTGTTCTTTCCACTATGTCATATTAACTGTAACTAATTAAATAAATCCGAATGCAATGCAAATTAGATATATAGAGAGGAATTAAACTGATTATTAGAGACAAAAAAGTGTTACTGCAGCACAGCAAAATATCTCCAATTAAACTTCATGATTATTAAGAACATGAGTTAAACATTTTCATATTTTCACCTCACTTTCTGTTGTCTATTCATGACCCATTTATATAATGTTTAAAACTATGATGAAGTTTGTAATAACACAACTTCACTGTACAAGTATCCACTGCCACACATGACCCAACAATGTGCTGTATTGAGTAAAATGAAGAAGAAGAAAGAAAACAGCAAGGACAGGAAGACTGACAGAAAGTGAACGTATATAAAGTGACACAGTCGCTTATTCTCTGTCTCCCTGCACCGTAAAAGCTCATGTGCTGACAGATAAAAAAAACAGCACATAAACTCTTACTGTTTAGGGCTGAGAGGAGAAATAGTCCAGAAAATATCACAGTTTAAATACATGAAAGTATTAAACCCATAAAGACCTAAACATCCACTAGTGACCAAAATCATTCACTGATATAACAAGTTAAATACCTGTTGATCCATTAATTTTACCAATACAAGTAAATCATTTGTGTAAAATAAAGTTATTAATCTTTTCATGGTCATCAGATATGACTCATTTGGATGTTCAGAGGCTCCGTAGTGAACATGGAAACACCATCATTTTCCACAACATTGATTCCCCAGTAAAACCCATGGAGTTGGATCATATATTGGATGGACACATTTGTTTTATCTTCAGTTAATGATAGATGTCACTGAAAAAAAATCTCCATTTTTTCATTTTTCTCTGTTTTTGATATAATAACCCTTAACTTTAATTTAAGCTTTTATAAACATTTACATGAACAGTGAATTAAATACATCAAAAGACATGATTTATAGTGGGAAACGCAAAATAAAGAAGATAATATTACAATAAATGTGATCAATCACTTAAGAAAAGTTAAATATAGAGGGAAAAAAAAAATATTTTGGAAGTGCCATAAAAGTAGAACTGGGTCTTTATGGATTAAAAAAATTGTTAGCTCAAAAGAAAAGTTTTGACAATATTATATAATTCCTCTGAAAAACAGATGATGAACAGAAAAGATGTTATCTCAAATTAATGTCAACCACTAAGATTTCAAAAAGATAAACACGCCCCAAAACTGGTCTCATGGCTGTTTTTTTTAGTTGGACCCACTTGGTTTATGTTCAGTTAATGATAGATTTCACAAAAAAAGTCACTTTTTCTTCCATTTTCTCTGTTTTTGATATACTAACTCTTATCTTTAACCTAAAGTTTCATGTACATCTACATGATCAGGGAATTAAATATATCAAAATGCATGATTTATAGTAAAAAATATAAAATACAGAAGATAATATTACAATAAATGGTGATCAATCACTTAAGAAAAGTTCAATATAGAGAAAAAAAAAAACATTTTGGAATTGCCATAAAAATAACACTGGGTCTTTATGGGTTAAGATGGAATAAAACATTACTGTGGCTGTGGCGCAGTTGGTAGAGCGGGTCGTCCAATGATCAAAGGGTCGAATCCTGCCTCAGAAAAACTGTCCACATGCCGAAGTGTCTTTGGGCAAGACACTGAAGCCTAAATTGCTCCCAGTGGGGTCTGGTAGCGCCTTGCATGGCAGCAGTTGCTCACTGGTGTATAAGTGTGTGTGTGTGAATGGCTTACAATTGGCACTGTAAAGCACTTTGTGACTCCTGTCTGTGAGAAGCGCTACATAAATAAAGCTTACGTACTGACTTACTTGCTGTACATGCATGAATAAGTGGGCACTGGCTGCTTCTGCACTTCAAATAAAGATGAAGGTGTTGTGTAACTGAATACCAACAATAGATTTTGAGGATATTTGTTGTTGTTTGCATCATCTTAATTGTTTCACGTAGCATTGTGTCACTACACTACACAAGACCGGAACGCTCATCTTGATGGAAATATATCAGTTATTACTCTTCGGACCCTTGAATAATCATCTGCAACCAAACCAGATTGTGCAACACTGCTTATATTATTATTTTTTTTTCATTTGAGAGCTAAGGAATGCCTCTCTCTCTCTCTCTCTTTGTTATCCTGGCTCTACTGCAGTCCTTGTTGTTAGCCGTGATGACTAATATTTACCCCAGTAGTGTCAGTTAGGCACCTAATAGGACAGCCAAACCACAACTCTCCTTGCCAGGGCCCAGCCGCGGCCTCTAAACCAGTTCAGCAAAGCACACAAACAGACGAGCGGCTGCAGATGACATCATACATCAAACGGCCGCTGCCCTAACTTCAGACGGCCTCAGCTGTGTCCTCAGGTCACCTCTGTACCTCCTCAGTCAACAAGTGATGTTCCCCGACCCCTTAAAAAAAAAAACCCAAACATCTGAAGGACTACATTTACGTCAAACATTTAGATGATCATTTTAACTCGGGCAAAACAAACAGCGTGTCGGCACATAAGGGAGACAGTTTATTTATAGGACCATTTTTCCAGGTAAAAACACGTTGAAGCACAAAACAAGAGACGTAACAACAAGTGGCACGAGTTATTGTAAGGAAAAGGACACAAACAGACGTGGGAAAAAATGATTAGACCACCTTTGTTTTCTTCAATTTCCTGTTCATTTTAATGTCTGGTACAACTGTGTGAGACTCACAATAAATATTAAAAGACTTGAACTGAAAACCAGCAGAAAAATTAGTTAAAAGCCGTTGTCATTACATTTTGAGGAACTAAAATGAGTCTATAGTTCAAGTATAATATAGTAGAAGGCTGTAGTACTTGTATGTTTGATACAAATGTTATGATTAGATGTTGGATAAGATTTAACACCACAATGGTAAAAAAATTTTTAAAAAATTAAATAAATACTAAAATGATCTCTATTTCAGCCAACCATTATATCACTTGCTGCCATGCATCACTTTAAAATAGCCTAATAACATTAAAAAAATATATATTTTATTTCTATCAGAGTGAGTCTCATAATTGCTACTTTTGCTTAATTTTTTTGGAGCATATGTTGCTGTAATATGTGTCCATGAGTCCTCGTGTCCTGTTCGGTCAGTTTTATGTGTTTAGTTTGTCATTACTGGGTTAAAACAACTGAGGAGTTTACTTCAGGTTTTTCTAAATAATGCAACAGTTACTGCATTTGATGCTTGTGAGAGTCACAATAAATATTAAAAAACGTTCAACTGAAAACCAAGTGGAAAAGTAGTTGCATGCTGTTTTTATGCACATTTTAAAGAAGGCTATAGTAGAAGTATTACACAGTAATTACTTTGGAGTTTAAGCTTTTGATACTAATCTTATGATCAGCTTGTTTTAACACCACACTGATGTAAAGGGTAAAATTAGCTTTAACAATACCTGCTGCAACACATCACATACAGTCAGGGACAAAAAAAAATATTAGACCACCCTATGTTTTCTTCAATTTCTTGTTCATTTTAATGTCTCGTATAACTAAAGGTACATTTGTTTGGACAAAAATAATGATAACAACAAAAAATATCTCATAGTAATTTAATTTCAGAGCTGATATCTATCATTTTCCATGGTTTTCTTGATAATAACCAAAATCATATTAGTTTTTATATCAATATATATGGCTTTGTACTGACAAAAACAATGCTTTTAGACATTCCATGTTTTTTTGGTTTTTTTTTTTCTGTCTTAGACAGATGATACACACAGGAGTTTGTTTCTAGAACCGTTTTTCCAGGTAAAAATACACTAAATCACAAAACAGAGACATAACAATGAGTGGCATGACTTATGTTAGATAAAAGGCCCATGCAGTCATGGAAAAATGTATTATATCACCCTATGTTTTCTGCAATTTCTTGTTCATTTTAATGCTTGGTACAACTAAAGGTACATTTATTTGGATAGATATAATAATAACAACAAAAATATCTCATAGTAGTTTAATTTCAGAGCTGATATTTATTTTCCATTGGTTTTTTTGATAATAACCAAAATTACATAAGTTTTTACATCAGTATCTATGCATTGTACGGACAAAAACAGTGCTTTTAGACATTCCATGTTTTCTTTTCTGTCTGTTTTAGTCACATGATATACCAGGAGTTAGTATTTCATTACATAACCATTGTTTTTGATGACTTTTGATGGTCTAATAATTTTTTCCGCAACTGTATGCATGGAGCAAGAATGTGTTGCTGTTTGTCTGGGCAAACACAACAATCACAAACAGGTTTTGGCTCCAACCACAGGACATTTTGTCCACACAAACAAGAAAACCACAAATCAGAAGAAAGCCAGACATGTGTGAATATGCAAGCACAGAATTAGAAATGACCAACTCCCACCCACATGGAGTAATAAAATATGCAGACGTACACCCACAAAAACACAAGTTGTTTGGTTCCGAAACTCACACTACAGTACAAAGCAAGAAAAAAAAAAAAGCTACTTGGTATCATCAGTGGATTTTACTTTTCCTACCCTGGTCTGATCTTTAAATAGTAACGTGTCTGACAACTCTAAATATATTCCCTCTGTTTTCTTCACATGTCACACACCTCACACTTTATCTGTACCCACTTCTCACATGATGACTTTACTCTCTTTTCTTTTTGCGGATGATGCGACTACTCACAGAAAGACACACGCAAACAAAAACAGGAAGCAAAGAGGTATGGCTCAGACCCATGTGATACTGGACACAGGCCACAACCTTACATCACACCCTTCCTAAACAGCACACCGATTTACACAGAAACACACGCATGGATACATCTGCAGCACAATCAGTACTGCTCCGAGTACTTAATATCCATCTTCTTTTGGAAGTGTAAAAAAAAAAAGTTGAAAAGTTAAGCTTCTTCAGCATCTTCTCAACATGTCACTGGATGAAAATACAAATAAAAAGTCCATGGTTTTAAAGAATATATCCCCCCCCCCAAAAAAAACCCCCAAAACAGTACTTCAGCTGAAAAGTTCTTGTAAACCCGCGTTATTCCACAGTAATCAAAACAAGCGTCCTCCAGCAGATGTGGTCAGCTCCATGTGGGCGACAACGGGCCATGGGATGACCAGGCTCCTTGGAGTTTAAGTGCAAGTCTTTTATATACACATGCACCACGTGGCCCCTCCTCTCCTTCCGTTTCCCATGACAACAAACGCTTCATAATCAAAATAGAGCCCATCTGGGTTCGGACACACCCCTCTGCCCCCCTGCTCTATCCTCCACACGGTATGGAGGGAAGAGGGGAAAAAGTGATCCTTCAGTGTGGGCTGAGAACGGGAATGTGCCCCAACTCTCCGTCGTCTTTCAACCACATCAGCCCCAGAGGGTGAAAGGCAGGAGGAGGACAACCCCACCCTCATCTGTCTCTGTCTCTCATTCCATTATTTCCCGGTTGTTGTGCAACAGGGGGAACGGATTCCTGAGGAGAGAGTCACGGCTCTGTTGTAAAACTTACTGGCAAAGAGTGACCCTCTGTGTTTTTCTTTAACTGTTTCCCTCGCTCGCTCGCTCACTCTCTCCGTTCGTCTCTACTTCTTATCAAAACCATGTGTACGAGTGTGTGTCTGTTGTGAGGTCTTAGAGGGACACAAGGGCCACACGGGAGCCCAGGAGAGAAAAATGTGAGGGGGTACGGAGGTGAAAGGAGGTGGAAAAGCAGCAGAGGACAGAGGAGGGAAGAGGACTCACAGTCTGTACTCAAGTAGAAGTACAGTTACTTGTGTGAAAAAATACTCTCGTCAAAGTAGAAGGACTGATTCAACTCCTTTACTTAAGTAAAAGTAAAAGAAAGCACGACTTCTCAACTGTAATAAAGTACAAAAGTAAAAAAAAGTAAAAGTGCATTCTTTGTCATGAATGAAATGATAGTTATTTACATCAGTTTAGTTTGAAAAGTAACGAGTCTGTTGTGAGAATATAAGGAGTATAAAGTACAGATACTTATGCAAAATATAGGGAGTAAAAGTAAAACAATAATAAATACTCCTAAAAAAGCCTACTTAAGTAATAAAGTACTTATTACAGTTGAGAAGTTGTAGTTTTTTTTTAACTTTTATTTAAGTAAAGCAGTTGAATCAGTACTTCTACTTTTACGAGAGTATTTTTTCACACATGTAGCTGTACGTCTACTTAACAACAGAATGTGAGTACTTTTGTCACCGCTGCACAAACATGTTCAGAATTTTGATACTGACTGTATTGACCAAGGTTATTGTCATCAGAGGTGGACAGTAACGAAGTATAATACTTAGTTACTTCCCACCTCTGACAATAATAACCTTAGTCAATACAATCAATATCAAAATACTGTGCATGTTTGTGCAGAGGTGACAAAAGTACTCACATTCTGTACTAAAGTATAAGTACAGCTACTTGTGTGAAAAAATACTCTAGAAGTACTGATTCAACTCCTTTACTTAAGAAAAAGTAAAAAAAAAAGATACAAGTTCTCGATTGTAATCACTGTTGGGGAGTAGCACAATATATGTAATGGGATTACATACTTAGAATACAAAATACAGGTAACTGAATTCCATTACAGTTATAATTTTAAATACATGGTAATCAGAGTACAGTTTCAGTTTTAAAAATCAATGGATTACTTTATGTTATTTTCTATCATTTCACAAATCCAGTTTTCCACGTATTTCCCATAATCCTTTGATACAAATATTCTGATGATTAGTGTTGAGTTAAAGTTGTGGAAGGAGTAAGTCCGTCAAGTCCAGGTTAGGGATGTTGTGATCCGATATTTGTATCAGGTTTCGGCCTCTGAATAAGTTCCTTTGGGTTGTACTGATACATCACATGTTCATCTGTGTTTATGAGGCTTAGACCGAACACATTCATCCAGCTCTGAAACAGAACACACTAGAATTATTCTGTTTACAACGGAGGAAACATGGCGTGATTTACTACATTTATATGGTGTTAAAATTTTAAAAAAATATGAAAGTAATCCAAGTATTCAGATTACAATACTCATACTGAGTAATGTAATGAATTACAATACAGATACAATCTGTAATGGAATACATTTTAAAAGTAACCCTCTCAACACTGATTGTAATAAAGGACAAAAGTAAAAAAGTAAAAGTGTATTTTTACCATTAACCCCTGTGTGGTGTTTGGGTCTGTGGGACCCGCTTTCATTTTTTATTAAAAGAAAAATAATGTGATTATTTTTTAATGATTTTTTTTCTGTCATTTCTTGATCATATTACATTTTATATATATATAAAAAAATGAATTGAGTAACAATTTACACTGCAACCCAAATAACTTGAATTTATTTTCTAAAAAATGAGAAAAGTGGTTACCTTAAAAAAATTAAGGAATGATTAATGAAATTTCCAAGTACATTTGTAATAATAATTAATGAAAAATTTAAGTACATTTAAGTTAAA
>JAPTGZ010000007.1:25943035-25953621 GCA_029814645.1 Fowleria isostigma | reverse complement strand
TTTTGCACTCCCAGTTTTAGTCTTACTATTTTTATACTTATTTATTATTCTAATTCTTATTATTTTTTTCTGTTGTCGGGAAGCGTGCAATCTAAGAATTTCACTGCATGACATTAAAAGCCTGTGTTTTTTACCATGTATGTGACGATAAACTTCTTCAACTTCAACTTCAACTTCAAAAATGTAGAGAGTAAAAGTAAAAAGTTACCAGAAAAATAAATACTCAAGTAAAGTACAGATACCTAAAAAAAATCAACCTAAATACAGTAACGAAGCACTTATACTTAGTTACTTCCCCATTTCTGGCCATTTGTCTTTTTCAATGAGAAACCCACCTGTAATCACATGAATCCAAATATGGAGGCGGGATTAACAGGTGCCGATTAAACCAATCACAGATAAGGCGGACGAGATGCTTTTGTTAGGTAAACTTAAGGACAGAGGGTGTAATCGATAATTCAGTCCTTATTTTTGAATCAAGTAAACAACTGACAACAGCTGTAAAGACATTTGTGAACTTGGAATGAATTTGACTCACGACAAAAAGAAGTCGGTGTGTAAGACGCATTGCGAAACACCCACCCCCCCCAGACTTGTGATTGGTTGGTATAGAATAGATCATGCATGTTTGACAGTGACTGGCTCAATTCCAGCCTGTTTTCTCAGTACTGAATACACTGAGAAAACCAGATGGCTGACCAGACTACAGCTGCAGAGGGAAGGTGTACATTTTCTCCTTCTGGCCCTTTTCCCCTTGGTTTTGACTCCTGCAGCTTTAAAGAACTTAGTGGTAAGTTTCAGCTCCCTGCTTAGCTTTCTAAGCTGCAAGTTTACTTTTCTCTGCTCTCATTCCTTTGTGTTTTCGTCCGCAGCAGGCAGCCTTGTTCAGTGAAAAAGCTCTAAAAATCCAATGAATGCTACGTACTCGACACCGCACTGCAGACACACAAAGTCAGCAACGAGCAGGTGAACGTAGAATATTTAGAAGCTCAAGAGCCACAAATCTCCTTCAGAAATAGGAAATCAGAAAATAGAAATGGAAAATAGTGAATACTGTTTGCCTTACCAACAGGCACAACTACTTTCCAAACCCTTCAGATGTGAAAGCATTCATATGTCACCTTCTGCATTGTAGCAGCGAGACCGATTGTCATTTACAGGTCAACCATGAAGACTCCCACTCAGGTCTGAGGTTCATACGCAGTACTCCCATTTAGAAAACAGCACAGTGTTCAAACAATACTTGTCATAACACTCACACACATGCACATGTACTGTGTAATTCCATTTAAGTAGAGCATTTCTAACATCACCTGCTGTCATTAGTGATGGATAAGGGGTGATGGGGGCAAATTCAGGGGCCACACATCTAACAGTAATTGCATGCAGAGTCAGAAGGCAGAGAGATGCGTTGAGTGATGCAGGAGCAGAGTGTGATGAAATGAAAGGGGGCAGAGGAGGGATTAGCCACAGCTATTAGCAGCTTCGAAAGTAATCACACTCATTAGTTACTATCAGATTGGGTTAGATGGTTATAGAGCAAAAGAGAGAGAGACGGATGCTGAGTGCGTGTCACTGTCGCTCATATTAAGGTAATTTTATTCTTGCCTATTACAGAACACAGTTGGCCTAATGAACCAAGTAGCAGAACGGGTATTCAGGAAAAACAGGAACAGCACTGTTTTATTGCCACTAAAAATTGTCAATTCATATAAAATAATGTTACGGCAAAATGTACATATATACATGTTCAATCACATTATTATTTTTTTATGAAATAAATAACAAAAATCAGACAAAAAACACAAATCCATACACAGTAAAAAACAAACAAAAACTGCAGTGTCAATATTTCAGAGACAAGCTATTTTAACCTGGATAGAGTATATTTATAGCTCTATGGAGAGTAAACCAGCTCTAACAATAGAGTTAAAAGTCAGTGTAAAGTTCTACACAGACACAGTGTAAAATTTAACTCTACAGTGTGATGATTAGTGCCAGCCTACTACATTGCATTGTGGGTACTGGACATTTTACTCACTGCATTCTATTTTATGTGGAAGGATTCAAGGGGGTATTGTGTAAATGTTTACTTAAGTTAATTTGTCTGTTTTACAACACCAATTGGCTTTTTATGTTTATTTTTTATTAATGTGACACCATTTGACAAAATTGTAGCAGAACAATGCCAAACCTGATCGTCTCCATGAAGCTGTGATTGAAATACAAGTGAGGAGGCCTTTGTTCATTCAAAGTAAAAGCATTTCCTGGGGTGATTGAAACCCACAGAGCAAAAATTTCCCCTTCAAATTATAACTTAATCTCTCATTCCTACCCCAAGAGCTACTTCAAGAAATTTCTGAAAATCATCTCATAAGCCCCACCTTGGGAACCCCTGCAATTCTATATTGTTTAAATATTAGTGGAGGGTGCAAACTGATAAAGAAAATAACACCACAGAGAAATAAATATTGACACATTCTAGAGTCATTTTAAAACTTAATTAGGAGTAAAAATAGCTTTATAAAGTGTACTCATATTATTCTCAACAGTGTGAAAACACTGCAGTGTTAAATATTTTTACACATTTCATTGCTAATTTTGACACTGAGTAGAATTAACTCTGAAAATCTGACACTGGCCATTTTACTCTAATTCTGTTAGGGACCAAATGTTATCTGAAACAGAGTTAAATTCAGCTCTTTGAGAGTTAAATTGACACTCTGTTATTTACTGTGTACTCTGACAAAGTCAACAGTTACAACATTCTGAAATATATGGAGGGAGAGAAAAACATGAAAATCAACCTCCACCAACCTGCAACATGAATATCTCACAAACTGATATGCAAAGCCAAAACTGGACAAAAAATGGACAGATAAACTAGAAAGAAATATTTTCCATATAATGTGGGTGAATCATAATTACTTCACACTCTCTGTGTTGAATTAGTGCAATAGCTGTAAACCACATTCTATTGTTTATGGTTCAGGCAGACCCTTCTCTTATATTAAGGTATTTATCAGATTAATTTATTCTGTTGTGTTATTAACAACTTATCACTGGACAAAAATACTATAATTACCTTTCAGCTTATTTTATTTCAAGTGGTATGAGAGGACATGAAAAAAATACATTTACTTATTGCCTGTGTTTTTGAGCTGTGGGAAAATCCATTGTGACACCTGAGTTTTCTGTCTCAGTTTTCAGGTGTTTTCTGGTGTTTTTAGAAAGGTGGGTAGGGCTAAAAATGTGTCTAAAAATGTGTCGGAAGCTTGAAAAAGTAGCTTCACTTTTCCATAACGGCATGAAATGGCATCAGGTCCACTATCTTCATTTTTAGCCATTTGATTTGGACTAAGAGGAGAGAGCCAAACATGGATATTGTATATTATTTAATGTTTTCTGTCAGTTTTCTCTTTGATTTTGGCTCCTGCAGGTTTATGATAAGAGAACCTACAGGTTCAGACGTGTTTTCGTTACCTTACAACAGGTTCTTTCTATCTACAGAGGGAGCACAGACCACCATGTTGCACAGCCATGTTTCTTCAGTGGCTCAGAGCAGATTTCTTGTCTTTTTTCCATTTCATACCCAGTGGTATCCTGCATGAACTAATGTGCGTTACCATCACCTGCTATGTTTGAGTGTGGACTTGAGTCAACATCCCATCAACTTAAACGCCATAAATGGTTAACACATACATTGAAGGCTTTTCATTTTCATGTTTTTTGGAGTTACAGCAAACATCACTGCTACTTTTGAAGGTTACACATTGGACCTTTAAGATAAGGCTTATAATATAGAAGCCACCAAGACCCAATCCCTATTGGCCCTCCCCTTTAAACCCCCCCCCCATTTTGCACGTTCATGTGAAGGGGTAGGGGGGTGTCTATTCATGTGAAGGGGTAGGAGTGTCTAGATTCTTGATGAGTCGGAGGGGAATAGCTAAGTTTGGACCTCAAAACAGAGATTCTTCAGGACAACACTACAAATGGAGGGGTAAGAGAAATCTCCCATAATTCTGTTTGAATCATTGGTTAGATGGAGGCAAACACAACAAAAAAAGTGCAGCAGTGTGACGAAAGAAACACATGTATGTATGTATTTCTTTGATAACAATTTAATCATTTGATTGACCGTTTAATGTAATTTCAATATGTTACAGATTGCATTTCTGTGGTTTGCGGTTCATAGTCACAAAAAAATGCCCAAAACTCATGCAACAGCGATGGTTACAGCTGCTGACAGCATGGTGAATTCTTTTGGAAACAAAGGTGTTTATAGCGGCGTTGATGACTGCTGATGATGTATCAGGTCTGGAAGGGTTGTCTCACTTCATAGGGGAATGTTTCAACCCCTACCAGTACCAAGTGCAAGGGCCAAGGGGGAGGGGCTCAAATCTCCAAACCATTGAATAAAGGTTTTCTGATCACTTCCATGACCACCGTTGCATTATGCTTAATGTGAAGTTTGACGGAGGGAGGATTATGGTGTGGGGTTGTTTTTCAAGGGTTGGGCTTGGCCCTTTAATTCCAGGGAGAGGAACTCTTAATGCTTCATCATACCAAGACATTTTGGACAATTTCATGCTCCCAACTTTGTGAGAACAGTTTGGGGATGAGCCTTTCCTGTTCCAGTGTTACTATACACGAGTGCACAAACCAAGATTCAAGGAGGCATGGATAAGTGAGTTTAGTATAGAGGAACTAGACTGACCTGAATAAAGTCCTGACCTCAACTCAATAGAACTCCTTTGGGATATGGAGACTGAGAGCCAGACCTTTTCGTACAACATCAGTCCCAGACCTCACAAATGCACTTCAAGAGGAATGGTCAAATTCCCATAAACACACTCCTAAACCTAGTGGAAAGCCTTCTCAGGAGAGTTGAAGCTGTTGTAGTTTAGTAACTCCATATTAAACCCTGTGGATTAAGAATGGAATGTCATTAAAGTTCATGTGTGTGTGTAAAGCAGGCATCCCAATATTTTTGAAAATATAGTGTATCTTATGTCAGCACCACCACCCTCCTCATATACACTACAAGCATGCAAAAAAGGGGAAAAATGTTCTCATGTTTATACTTTTTTATGCTAGTATTTTCAGACACAAAAATTAACTGTAATGAATTAAGAGAAATGCAAATTACTGGTGCAATAGATTTGATATTCATAAGGTTATCTTTAGTTCATTCTACATTTTAAAAGCTTTTTTCCCTCTATGTTCTTATTCTTTTGGCCACAGCACTGAACAGACCAGCTGTACAGACTAAATGTCCCTACTGACCCTTTGTCTCCCAAATGTTGGAACAACAATGTGAGAAATGAAGCATGAAGCTTCCACTCTTCCATCAGATGTTTTGGTGATTCCCTTTGGATATCAGTATGAAGCCCTATTTTGTTATATTTATTTCAGGAAAAAAAAAAAATCATGACATTATTTATATTGTCTTTGATTCATGAGGTGAGAAAAAATCTCTAGTCAGAAACATCTTACCCATGACAGAATAGTGCACTGTATCGTCTATTATGTATTCCATCTGGGTGTGAAGACAGGAGTGGGCTGTGAAAGTTTGGAGTGACCGTGTATTGTATGACTGCATACAATAGAAATGTTGCTGACATGGTTTCCATGAATAATTTTTCCCTCTCTCCAGCAGTGCAGTGAAAACATATTGAAAAGGGTGCGACAGGCAGAGACGAGGAAAAGAAGAGGCTGGAATAAAATGTAAACGCATAAAGGAAATGTGAGCTTTCATTTGCAACTTTAACTTTCCTTTGTGTTTGTTTGTAGTTACTCTGTCTGTTTTCACGGCTGCTTTTCCTTCCAGTGTTACAAATGAATTACCTGACCTTTTATTGTATAAGAAGTGAGGATATTGACAAACTGTCTGAATATATCAAAGATGTGGGAGCTGGCCAATGCGGCCATGGATTATTCATTATTTAGTATAATAATGTGAGGTGGGGTGGGGGTGGGGGGGGAGTAGGCACAGACCTGAGACTTCTGTTAATCAGTACCATTCAGTAGGATGTACGGCATGTATCACATACTTATGAGGAAAACGTATTCGTTGTCAAAGACTCAGACTGTGTTAAACTTAAGGGAGTAACCAGCAATGTTCTACTGCACTACCAATAAGTGATTTAGAGTGAGTAAATGATTGGCTAAAAACTTGCAGTATAAGTGAACTAATGGTCATATTTTGACTACAATGACACATTAAACCATCTTCAAAAGCAGAGCAGTGCTTGTAACTGACCCTGACAAGTAAAACCAGAGAATGACACTAAGGCTACGTTTAGACGGTAATGATCTGAACTGAAAACGCAAAAGTGGCATTGTGTCCTTACTTTTAAATCTGCGTTTAGATGTGCGTTTGTTTTTTTTGTTTTATTTTTTTATTTATTTTTTTTTTGGGGGGAGGGGTGTGTGCATGCAGACAGACACGCAAAACTGTGTGAAATTTCTTATTTTATGATGTAGTATGCATGCCAAGTCAGTGGCGCCTGCAACTGTGCATCTGTATGCCCTGTGCGGACATGTAACTGGGAGCTGATGGAGAGCCTAAAGCACTATTCAGATTGGATTAGTTTTACATAGGGACGTGGGGTAAAGTAAGAATTGCCAGAGATTTAGTCCCGTCCGAATGTGCTGTCAGTAATCACTACTGTACAATGTCAGTAAAGATTACCGTGACTTTTGCCCTCTGTAAAAGGGTCTGGGAAAATTACCCCAGGTAATACTGATCCCCTGTGAATGGCCAATAATATTACCAACGTCCTGTGGTAAAGAGGCATTACCCCACGTCCCTATGTAAAATTAATCCAGTCCGAACAGTGCTTTATTCAGAACTGGATTCAAGGTCCAAGGGGCTGTGCCCGGCTGAACCAACAAAATAATTACAGTTTTGAAAAATATACAAAATGATATGTAAATACTAGAACAAATGTATTGAAATCAAAACAAGTGACATTATGGTGACTTGAGGGAAATACATTATGGAGCTGATGACAGAAATACAACAGAAACAGGGAGGAAAGTTCACAAGTATGTAGCCATTCCAATTACAGAGACTTAGGTTCTTAAGAAGTCCATTCTCTGGGACCTTTCTTACTAAGACCGTTCTCTCCGAGTTCACTAAACTGCACTCTGTGTTCTGAATATTGAGAAATGGCCACAATCATAAAACTACTGGCACGTGCCTGTGATGTAAACTATGTGCAATGAGAAAGTGCAGTTTTGTGTCATCAATCCTTTAGAAGGGGGTGCGAAAATGGAGCATTATTAAGAATTCCACTTTGGAATGCGGTTTCACTTTTTTGCATTTTCAACCCCTAAAAGCACTGTTGCCAACTAAACGAAAGGCCCATCCAATAAAATATTTTGTTTATTTTCACCTGAGAGTGTTGTCATGTGAACTGGGCCTTAAAGAGAGATCAACAATCTAGAAACCTTACTCAACTGAAAATCAAACAGATTCAAGACTTTATTTACAACAGAGCAAAATCCATGAAAAATAAAATATGACCAGGGCCTCTACAAAGCAAATCCAATAAACTCTGGATGTGTCTTTGCTACCTGGCATCCCTATGACAAACAACAGTAGTCACCCAAAAGTGGTGTTGCAAGGAAGTATGGCAAGGACGAAGAGGGCCCGGGCAGGTTTTGAACCCCAGACTCCTGGGTGAGAGTCACACATGCTAACCAGTCGGCCAAAGGGATATTCCCTTGGCCAAGTAGCCTGGGCACATGATCAATCGGTAACATAGCGACAGGACTGTCACTGTCACATCTCTCCCCCTTTTTCCACAAGCACATCCCCGTGCTTCATGCAGGCAGCCACACAATTAAATATCCATGAACCCACCCTTAGTGCTACAGGGATCCTGCCGACAATGTCAGAATGTGGCAAAGACGAAGAGGACCCGGGCGGGCTTCGAATCCCAGACTTCCAGGTGAGAGTCACGCACGCTAACCAGTCAGCCAAAGGGATATTCCTTTGGCCAAGTAGCCAGGGAGCATGATCAATCGGAGGCATAGCGACAGGACCGTCACTGTCACATAAGGTATCTACTGATTTATTAAACCAGGTTTTTATAATTCAGTTATAAACATTTTCATGTAAAATAGACCGTGGTGGCACCAAATAATCAATCACAAACATGGACATGTATAGAGCTGAAAAATCCTCACAATAAGAGTAAACCTGAAGCTGAACTCAAATGAGGAGTAAAAATCTAATACATAAAACAATACAGCTGCTGCAGCAAAGCCACAAAGGGAAGCTGGCACAAACTGCCCACTGTGTGAATATCAAGTTAATAGGCTTATCAATATCACATCACTAAGGCAAAAATGAATCTGACTGTAATGACACATTAATGAATGTTGTGGTTTAGACATTTTCTTGTGCCTTGCTTAGCTTTATTGTTTGAGCTACCACACTGACAGCATATCAAGAACACATAAAAAACAGGTAAGGATGTATACTGTCAGGCCATATAGGAGGACAACAAATCCAAGGCTTTGTTACTTTAATGGAGCTCTGTTTGAGGATTGTGTTGTTATATCTACACCTATAGAAGAGACAGCTGCGAAGCAATTGTTTATGTGGATGCTTTCCATGACAAAACAAAATAAAACAAAACAAAGCTAAACAAAGGATTTAGGAGTTCTCTAAAAGCCCCCTAAAGACTCCCCTTCTCAATATGTACACAATCTGAGGTCCACCAGATCCTCTAGGAATGGTGGCATCATTTTCCAAGAGAACTGGATGGTAAATAGGCATGTGTGTGCCTTAACAGAGTGATATTTAGCTATTTTTTTTTTTTTTTTTATTAAAATGGAATTGTACATTTGAAAACATTTCCCTGTGGTCTACATATACTGTAAATGCTATGTTTTGGTCTGAATTCTTCATTAATTCAACTCCCCAGGTCCATCTTCAACACCATTTCTGAGTGATGACACCAGAAATGTCATTTTGAGTGTTGGCCCTTTAAATGCAAATGAACCACTTCACACCCTGTCCCCTCCAGGTTGTTGACCGTGCTGCTCTGTCCCGTTCAGGCACTTGTGTTCATCAATACAACTAACAACTGAACATTTTAGGCTCAAAGTTTGGACATATTTTTAGTATGGACTACAACCGCTACTACTGTCAACTATAGCGTACTTGGAGAAATGTTCATTAGAAGTCTTGACCTTATATGTACAAACAGGGTCGGCCTGTGGCATAGGCCGACTAGGCGGCCGCCTAGGGCGCCACCTTCTGGAGGAGGCACCAGTGGAAGGGAGAAAAAAACAAACAAACTGCGTCTATCTGACACATCTCAAAAAGACAAGTAAAGGAGGTTTGCGTGCATTTGTGAATGCTTTTCACTCTCTTCATCCTCCTCTGACATTTATGAATGAATGAGGAATTATTGAACATATTTCACCTTGTCTCCACATTGACAGCCTTGTGGATGCATTACACACAGAGATCCACAGACCGGATGAATCTATTGACAGTAGTTCATTATTCCTCCAACACAAACAGACGAAGACTGGACTCAAAGGCCCCGACAGAACCAAGACCAGCGCAGTGACCGGTGTGCACTGGGAATGGCATTGTGCCTTTGCGCAATGCGCGTTCCAAGCCTCCGCTGTCTCTCCTGAGTCCCAGGTCACTGTCTCCATTGTGCATAGCTGTTCATGAAAACACACGCAAAGTCCTCATTTATGCAGGGTGGTTTCTAACAAGTTTGTACCTGTTGTCACTATAGTGCACACAATCTTGTAAAATCAGCAGAAAGAAAAAGAGATGAGTTTACTGAGTGGGAGGATGAAGATGATGAAGACCTTAGAGAAATACAAGGAACAGCGCTATTGAGGGACACTTGTACTTGGATGGAGAGAACATTCTAAACCTGTGGACGTCACAGACAATGGCTTTTATGTCCAGGGTCAAAAATGTTCGTCTGTAATCCCGGGCACATGTTCATCAACTGATCACATGTTCATCCACTGATCACATGTTCATCCACTGATCACATGTTCATCCATTGATCACATGTTCATCCATTGATCACATGTTCATCCACTGAACACATGTTCATCCACTGATCACATGTTCATCCATTGATCACATGTTCATTCACTGAACACATGTTCATCCACTGATCACATGTTCATCCATTGATCACATGTTCATTCACTGAACACATGTTCATTCACTGATCACATGTTCATCCATTGATCACATGTTCATTCACTGAACACATGTTCATCCACTGATCACATGTTCATGTCTGCCGCCGTCGAGGCCCAATATGAAATCCTGGTACTGTAGATGCCATTCTGTTTTTACACAGTGCACTAAAAAGGTTCCATTAAAGATAGATATGGCAAGAAGAGGACCGGGACGGGCTCCGAACCTCAGACTCCCGGGTGCGAGTTACATGTGCTCAACAGTCAGTCGAGTATCCAGGGAGCATTAGTGTTTAGAGGCACAGTGACAGCTCTGTCACTGTCACATAAGTTCAGTGGATATGTGTCCACTGGTCAGGGCTTTACAATAACCTATAAAATATTAATTTCTG
>JAPTGZ010000007.1:25853592-25863932 GCA_029814645.1 Fowleria isostigma | reverse complement strand
CACACACACACACACACACACACACACACACACACACACACACACACACACACACACACACACACACACACGCACACGCACGCACGCGCACACACTCACACATGCAGCCTAAGACACAATCTAATCCTCCTTTATTGTCCCAATACACTTTTCCCCTTCTCCTTCACAGAGCCGCAGGAGGGAGTCACTTATGCAAAACAGGCCCAGTGTGCTAATATGCAGATATGCAGACAAGCCCATTCACTCATATGTTTATCTGCATGCACAAACATCTGCATGCATGTTGTGCACCAAGTCTTTTTTTCTCCACTTGTGTCCCAGATGAAAAGGTGCCAATTATTACAACAGATTTACAGAAGATTTCACTGCTATCACTGTATGCAAATTTGAAACTTGTCTGGAATAAGTGTCTTCCTTTCAAAAAATAATTTGCTTTTTACCTCTTCCTATTTTTGTCACAAACATGCACCATCAGACATACTCAAGCACAGCAGCATATCAACGCTGACAAACTATGAGAGGTAGCGGCAATAAAAATCTGTCCAAACTGAAGATGATAAGACATCTGCAGTCGAACAGCATGGTGCTGCGGAGCGTTCATTTGGAAGTAGCCCACAGAGACATTGGGAAATGTGCAAAGTCTGCAAGAACATAGAATATACATGCATGTAGGGATGCAGATATGTGTTGTGTGACTTGAAGTTGACAAAACAGTGTAACTAAAAACTTTCTTCTTGTTTTTTTGTTTTAATAAGTATGATTTAAGGACTACTTACCTCATTTTATTTTGATTCCTCATGTTATTAGAAGTCTACGCCTATTGCTATTGTTAGAGTTTCTGTGCTCATTACAGCTCAACCTCCTGGTACATGTGCACCGTAGTATGAGAAATTCACTTTACGAGGCGCGGCGCTTGAGAATTGTTGTCTTGACCTGTGAGTGGAAAGCAGGTATTCCTCCAAAAGGTGCAGCCTCCAGAGTCACTTCAGGAGCACCAACATTATAATGTGATGAATGAGATTATGAAAGGCTACCTGTTAGAGTAAATTAAAAGAATTGTTGGCGAAGTGGCAAAAGGTTTCGGATTTTATGGAAAAAAATTCACCAGACAAATTAAGTTCAGGTCGTGTGGCTGGTTTATGTAATGATAATGTTCTGGCACATTTTGGAAACATTCTAAAAATCAGAAGAACAGATTTCTCTAGATAGGTTTTCAATGAAACAACCTGTAAGTGTGGACAGTGATCAAAGTGAGGCCAGAAAGAACAAATTAAATGAAGACAGAGAGAAAACAAAAATCTAGGGGGTGAAACGGGTGGGTTTTGGAGGCTGGAATGGATTAGTTAAATTTCAGTTCATTTCAATTGGAAAAACTGATTTGTAAAATGAGTAACTTGCAAAATGAGCAGAGTCAGTCTTCAGTAAACACAGTAAAATTGGTTGTAGGGACAGGGGTGACATTTTAAAACTTACAAACCAGAGGACACTACAAAAAATGTGAACGCATTCTGTTAAATAAATCCTGACTTTCAAATATACATCCATATGTTCCTTAAATTGATCTGCATCTATTCATGCAAGGCCACACTGATTCCTCCAGGAGGGATTGGGTTGCACTGAATGAGTAAAGGTTGGCCCAACTAATGACAGATGCCACAAGTGGGGCTTGACCACCAGCCCTGGATGTGGTGCAGCGGATCAATCAGTGGAACACATCTTGCATTGGTGCCCATTGGGCTCTCATTGCTCAAGACATTTAGAAGGAAACAGCACTGCCCAGGAATGGATTTGGCATCGGCACAATGAGATACAGATACAGATCTCTGTACATAACTGTATTTGGACAATCACCTCCTTTTTTTTTTTATAGTAATCTGTGGATGTTTGACTTAAGAAATTAGTCAAAACTGTGTGAGTGGTTCTTCAACCAGTTATTGTTTTCAATTTAAGTTGTATTTAGATCAGTGTTTTTATTAATTTTGTTTTCTGTTCTACTTACGTCTTTTTTACTCTATAGATTTATTTAATTATTTTATTATTTTTATGTTTAGTTTCCTTACCTTCATGTCCGTGAATACAATCAATTTCTTATTTTTATATCCATAAGATTGAGTTGTTCAGTACTTTTTTTTTTTTTTTTTTTTAACTTATCATGCATCTGTGAAACATACCTAATGGTGCTAATCAGTCTGAAAGGTGCCTCATACTTTACATAAATGTACTGCAATGGTCTGAAAGAATTTCAAACGACACAACTGTATCCAAGGTTACAAACAGAGCAGTTAAAAGACATAAATATTCACATTTAATTTTACTGCCAGAAATTAAAATTTTAGATAATCCTTCCTCACACAGTTAACAATCCACCATGGAGCAGTTACACTGAATGTAACATTTGAGATGTCTTCCTGCAGCCCCCCTTTTGCACAATACACATTTTAATTATCTTAAATGCCGTGCTGCTTCCGTCTGTCGGCATGTTTGCGCATTCTATTGAACTTTTTGATTGATATTTAATAAGGCAGCTCTATAAGGAATAATGGCTTGTGCTTGGATTCACCTCATCAGTATGTTTGATGAAAACAAGCTCCCCTCCTTAATATCTAGCTCATTCAGTGTGCAGCTTCTTACTCACTGACTTGAGAAATATACCAGAATTCCGTCAGCTGTGGCAGCTCTGTCCATTTCTGTACATCACTGAATCACGCTGCGGAAATCCTCTCTATTACTACTGACAAATGTAACTCGTGTCAAGATTTCTCCCACACCCAAACAGACACAGCTCCAGCAGCCGTTCGCTTTTGTCCTTCATCTTCTCCACCCCTGTCAGATTCCACCTCTGTGACAAAACTCCCCTGTTCTCAGATCTGTGAGATCTCAGCCACTGACCACGGCAGAGTGGTTGCAGTGAACGTGAGAGGATACCCAATACAGTCGTGACCTCAACCACCTGCATCACAGCCCTTTGTCCAACAACCAAGAGTTGAAACAGAAAGAAATTGCACATTCAGGCCTGATGTGATAGACTCCTCCAGTCTGAGGTTTGTTTTTTTTTTTATTTGGTTGCACACAGCCTCCAGAAATCCACATCGTGAGTACACACAGAGCCAAAACATGTTTCATCACCGCTATAAAAACTACCTTGACGACTTCCACCTCTTCAGATTCAGTTAATCCTATTTCAGAGTTAAACATAGCACACAAATTGATCTCTTCTAGTCACAAACAACCGCTTTGTAATTTGTTTTAACTCAAAGTTGATCCTTATGCTAAACATTATACGAGCTATGCATCAAATGTCCTTAACATTTGCCTAAAAATTTTTTAATTATTTTTGTCTACCAAGAGTATAGAGGTGACTCGAATAATAGTGTTGCAGCTGTGTTTGCCAGTGGTTATCGAAGTGTAGGAGGTGTTAAGTGTCTTGCTAAACTTTTTCAAAGTTTCTACTAGAAAACCTTTAAACATGAGAAACCGATTCAACCAGCGTAAACAATGTAGGACTGAAAACACCCTTGAGGTTGTTGAACATCATCAATAAAAGTTTGTACACTGGTTTGCTCTTAATGCCCTCAGCCAAGTGCTACATTGTATTGCAACAGATACACGTAATGCTGGAGGCAAAAAAACTGTTTTAAAAAAAAGTAATAAGACTAAAGTTTCTTGACCGTAATGTCTGAGTGGGTGCAGAGACGTTCACTATAAATACATGAGGTTTGAGACACAAAATGAATATAGTGCACACTGAGAAAAAAGTCTTTGATGTTGATAATGAAGATGATAGATATTCCATCATTTCAGGGGTTATGCACAAGGCCAAACCCATCTCATGGTCTCAGAGAATTTCAAAATGACCCGTACATCACACTGCATTTTAGCTGCAGAGAGGAGAATAGGACGTCGCTGAAGCAGAAAGTCTTCAGAACACAATGCAAAGTAGGACGGCAAGCTCTATCTTAAACATCTGTAATGCAGACAAATATCAACACAAATGGGATAAATAGTCAGTTGATGTCACATGGCAGTAGATACAGTAGCTTTATTCTCGGGTCAGCGATGGAGAAACAGAGATTCCCTGGCTCATCAACGCAGTTATGTCAAACTTTTTATTTGACTTAATGTTCAGACATGTTCAGACATTCATGAGCAAATGTTTCCAGACACTGAACTTGCACGGCCACATTCATATTCTGCAGCAAAAACAGCTTCCCTTTTATGTTTTAGACTTGGACTGTCATTCCACTTCAGAGAATAGTCATTCAGCTATACAAGGTTGTCAAAGACCAATGTCATGTCTTCTAGAGAAGTTAAAACAGTGTGACGTCCATGAAGATGGTCTTATGAGGCTGCTAGAGTGGTGAATTCACAAAGATTGTTGTACTTTACTTGGTTTCAGACTTCAGTCAGAGGAAATCTATAATGAAATAAATAACGCTGTCATAATTTGATCAAAGTTCAAAATGCCTCCAAGTACTGCGGTCTGTTTTTGGAAGTTTTTCAGGGTGTTTAAAGAACACGAAGCGCTTGAGACCCGGACGTGTCACAGGTGATCAGTCTTGGCAGCTCTGGTCCACAGCGCATGGCACATCTCATCAACGGTGCAAAGAATCCAGTATTGAAAGCTGGAAGACACAATACCCAAATGAACTCAAGATGTTGCTGCCATTTATCTGCATTTACTTGCGATCTGACTTCTAAAACTGTCTATTTAAAACTGTGGAGGTTGCTCAAGTTCAAGTACAGCATTGAACGTGATAAGTTGCCATGTCCGTCTTTTTGAGAGCCAAGTTTAAAGATGAGTGCTTAGCGAGCCAGTTTTGCGCACACTGAATCTGTTGCCAAAGCATATATAAACATATTTACTGTTGTGGTGCTATCTGAAGTCACTTTATCCAAGGGTTTTACTGTTACAAAATCAATTTGTACATGTGCTCTATTAGGACTCAAGCTGTGACTCAGTTCAAATGGATAAGTGCAAGATTTTAACACCACCAGAACCACAGACACTAAAAGGCACTTGGCAATCTTCGCCTCATACACCAGAAGATAGTTTTGTACATCACAATTTCCTTCAAAGTTCTATGTCAACGGGTCATTGAAAAAAAGCAAGAGCTGAGGAGCAGACAGGACTTTTTTATTTTTCCACAGCTAGCAGAAACACCATGCGAGCAAAAGATGTCTAAAATGCCCCCATCCCTGCACCTCATCAGCATCTTCCAGTAATCCTTTAGAAGCCACTGCTGTTTATGTGTATCAGAGGCATGACAGGAGACCCCCCCCATGTGCTCACCCTTTTAGGCACAGCCACTGCTTTTTTCCCTCCTTTGTTGAGAGTGCAGCAAAAACATTTCTAAAACTCCAGATAGATGCCCCAGTGGTATCCTTTTAGTTAAAAGAACTGGCACACAGACACGGGCATCCTACCAACTTCTGCACATGAAAAAACATCTCTTAAACGTCCAAGTTGGACCACCGTGACAATAACAGGATAATGAAGCCATAAAGCACACTGTTTCCAAACTAAGCTATAGATACATCAGAAAATCTTCAGAAATTCTTCTGCTCATGAAGTCAGAGAAGACCGGCTTCTCCTTCGCCCCCACCACCATCAGCAAAAAGTTGATTGAGAGAGAGAGAGAGAGAGAGAGAGAGAGTTGCTCTGATGTGTGCCGGTGTCAGACGCCTGAGCTGCCTTGATCCTGTGCTCATGGGGTAGCATGCCAAAGAGCTGAAGAACATCCTATGGATACTACTTAACCCTAAAGTGTTGATCTGCTTCCCAGCGTGGAAAAATCCTCCCTGAATACAAACCCTTCATGATAGATTCGAGAACGAAAGTACAAGCGTTCCATTTTGTTTACAGCTGCTTCCTGCAGAGTTCGATGATTGAACAGTTGAGACGCATGGAGCGCAAACATCCTGATGGTCTTTTGAAATCATGCATTAAAACTGGAAGCTGCCGACCACTAAAATGCATTTATTCTTAACTGTTTTTTTTGCAATTACCAATAATTTACTTCATGTATTTGCATAAAACTCTCACCTCTAATATTTGGTGACTCATCAGCAGTTCAGTCTGATTCAATATTAGCTGTAAATGTGCTGCAGTGACGTTCATGTGTGAGGCTTATTCATTTTTTCCGCAGTAACAGATCACTGTGTTTCTTACTGTATACAGGAAAACTCTCTAAAACCATGGTCAGTTTGTGCCCAATACTATGTTCGTATCAGTGCCTGGCTTTCTGAATCTTGTTTTTGGTACCACACCAAGTGGCTGAACCAATGTAATCCAAAATTCATTATGCATCTTCTACTTATGAAAGCTCAGCCATAATTACTCATCAACATGGCAGCACAATGTTGTTTATGAATCATGCATGTTGTGTAACTAGCTCTTTTCGACAGGCTAATCATTAATACACACGACAGTTTTTTATCCATCAGAAGTTTAAGGGGTCTTGAGATTAATAAAACTCTTCTGTGTAAACAATCCTAGTTTATTTTCTCCTACTTTTTAAAGATTCATATCTCTCATGTACACAGCAGAGCTATATCTCTTTGTTACTGGACAAAACACATAAATAAATCTATATATTTTGCATCTTGATGGAGTAAAGTTATTTACAGAGCACACAATAAAAACAAAAACATACTGTATTTGTTCTTTATCTACTGTACTGTTTAATTAAATATATCTGTAGTTCAATTATTAAACAGCCTTTGGTACAATACCAACACTATCTCCTTGTCCACAAGTGTTTTTGTGCATTTTTTATCTGTCTCAGTTAAGACTACTTGTGTTGTCCTCAGGGTAAGCTGATGGTTCAGTGTCCTGGTTTCATATCTGGTCTGTGACATTTGTCTCCTGTCAGCACCCGGCAAAATCTCCCCATTTGTTCTCTTTCACCCTACTGCGCACTGTGTAAAAAAAAGAGAAAACTCCTAGAATAAGAGATATATTCTCTTTTTATTATTTGAAATCTATTTTTTCAAAACGATCCTCAGTACCAAACAAAGCTCCAACACAAAAACCACAGGGTTTGCTAAACCAGCAGCTCAGACCAGCGTACTGGGATCCTCCCTGTTCTCCTCTGTATCGCTGTCATGTTCTACAAGGACACTGCATTTAGTGCTGTCAATGCTGCTGTAAGCATTGACCTTTTTAAGTCTATTTCCATCCTGTGGATCTCTTTCTTTTGTGGTCAGTGTGCATGCTCCATGGAGCAGAAACTCTGTTCCCCAATAAAGATGAGAGATGACACAGCAAATACTGGTGTTGTCTTTGATGCCCCATTTTACTGATTTGCAGTGTTTACTCTTTCACTTGGAAACCTGTTCAGTTTTACACCAAACAAGGTCTTAAAATTGTTGATAATTATTTATTCAGTGCAGATTTAATATAATTCTGTTTTGTTAATTGTCTGATGAAGTCTTGTTTTGTAATGTATTAGTGAAAAAATGACCTTGGACTTTGCTGTTGTGATGTTTTGATGGCCTTTTTAATGATCTCAGAACTGCAGCACTTAGTTCATTACTTGATTATTATTGGACTGAGTACTTCCAGAATATATGCCACATTTTTGAGTGGTGAGTTTGAGTTTTTTACTCCCAATTCTGATATTAAATTTAATACCTTTTGGTTTAAAAATAAAGCAATCTCAACACAGTTCACAGGAAGTACTTTGGAATAAGGCCACCACTCCTCCCTTGTGCAGTCTGCATATTTCAGTTTTGTCCCTCGCTACATGAAAGAACAATAACTTTTGAGCTGCAACTACTTCCCGAAAATGGAGAGTTATGAAGAATGCAAATGCAATAAGGCTGGTTCTTCCACCTGAAACATTATTACAGGCATGTTGTACCTTCCTCTTTGAGGGTGTTGAAGTCTAGTCTGCTGCAGAGCTCAGTTTAAGAGACTGTGAATAAACAGTGGAGAGGTAATGATGAGTCACCTCCACACCTTTCCAGTGACGTGTCTTTATATTAACATATTTTCACAGCCTGATACTTTAACGGTGTTACAACTAATTGTGACTTTGTTGAAGTTCTCCTTTAAACAATCAGACATGATCTATATAAAGGATGTTATAATTGAAGCAGGATCAAAAAATAACCCGTCTCTTGCCAGTAACTGTAACACATTTTTTTCCTGAAATAAGATGTCATATGTCATGACCTGAAGGGGTGTGACTTTACATCTTTATTCCAGGTACAATAAGACCTTTCTCTCACTGATAAGGCACTAAAATAAGGTGTGGAGGAAAGTCTGGTTATGCTAGATTAGAATTAATACATGTAGACAGAACATTACTGGAATTTGTACTATTTTATGATACTATGTAGAAGAAATTATTAACCAAGTAATGTAAAAATAACCTGTAACAGTTGAAGAGCTCTTTTCTAAAATGCTATAAATGCCAAATTTAAAAAAAAAAAATGGAGTTGGTCATTCCATTTTACTGTGTACTGAACGTATTCTCTGCTCCATCAACGTTTCATGCCAAATCATTATATAGTCTTGCTTAAAATATACTGTAGATGCAGTTTCATTCCAAAACGCTACAAGTGGTGAACCTCTTTCAACCTAAATGCAATATGTTCTCTAGACTGATTAAAATTTGGTAAGCGTTATCATTACTATCATTATTTTTTACAGGTTCAGCACTGAATGACTATTGACCTGAATGTGTTCCTAAATGATTATTGTTAACATTGTTGATTTAAAAAAAAAAAAAAAAAAAAAGTGGTATTTGTATGTGTGTTATTTTTAATGTATTTGTTTTGTGGTGGACTATAGTGGAACATGAAATTGAAAATATTTATTTTATCTTATTATTTAGTTTGTGTTACTATTTATTTTATTTTATTTGAGTTCCTGATGTCATATGTTGCATGCTTTCTTGTTGGGTTTTTTTTGTGTTTCTTTCTTTTAAAAAAAAAAAAAAAAAAAAAAAGACAGAAACCAAAAATTTTTGAAAATAAATGGATGGATTTACAGTGTTTTAAAAAAAAAAAAAAAAAGAAAAGAACTTTGAATTTATAATCCACAATATTGTTATTTGAATTAACAAAAATTGGTCAACGTGTTCAGACTGAGCCGACAAACAATTTTTAACAGGATATATGGAACATTAATAAAACTTGTGAGTCTAAGTGAAAATGTAATTTTCCTGAAAAGTATTAAAATGGCTTTATAGCGTTTTGGAATAGAGCTCTTCAGTTATTAGTTACAACCTTTATCAATAATCATCCCGACACCATGTTAACAAAGACCATAATACAGCTGTTGTCTTGTGTGGCTGTGAGAGAGCATTCATTTGTCACAGATTTCGTTCGGGGGCCTCTACCTCGCTTCTGTTTACATGTACACTTGACCCCGCTGACCCCTATCAGTCGCACCCACACTTTTTAATTCCGTCTCCTATCATTTCTCTTTTCACACCGCTCCCTTTCTGTCCTGCTACATTATCCTTCTTCCCGTTCTTTCCCAGCTCCCAGGTAGACTCATTATATCGCAAGGCCAGCTGGTAATTAGTGGTATTTTAACAAGCTTGTAAATTGCTCCCAGTCCCACCCCTCTTCACCTCTCTCTCGTTTCTCTCACACCTCTCTTCCCCTTCAGCTACCGTTGTTGTCCTCTCTTTTTCTCTCTCTCGTCCCGATTTCATATCACAGCTGAAATCAGATATCAGATAAACACCGGAGATGGAGTAGCTGTAGTGGCGGGGTTTCAACATGCCGTCGTCTCTTCTGATTGTCCGATTATCGCGCCTCCATTGTGCGTCTGCAATTAAATGGAGGGATGGGTTTTCATGGCGGACAGAGTGCCACGCCGCTGTCACATTTTCATCTCGTTTTCAACATTGTGCTGTTTATTTGGTGTCCTGCCACCCTTGCTTTCGATCTAATCTAATCACTCTGCACTGTTCTAGTATTTGGCTTCATCATGTCTCCCTTGACTAATTCCTTCCCCCCACCTCCCCATGGCTCCTCTATCATTCTGCTTGCTATGCCGCTCACACAGACCTGTCTAATTACAGTGGAATAGGGGGGGAAAAAAAAAAGAACAAGAAAGAACAAGACACATCCCTCTCTTCTCCCCTCCAAGCCTCCTTCCGCATGTTCTTTTCTTTCACTTTGTTCTATTTCTCCCTCCCTCTCTCTCTCTCTCTCTCTCTTCCTTCACACACAGACAAATGCTAACACACTGTTGAGTCGTACATTGTGCACAATCTGTCCAGATGGGCGAGGAAGCTGAAGACGTGAGCTGTTGTCATCAGCAGATTTGAGTAACGGTGTAGGGGAGGGGGGGGGGGGGGGAGAAAAGAAAAAACAAAACA
>JAPTGZ010000007.1:25794877-25805949 GCA_029814645.1 Fowleria isostigma | reverse complement strand
TACATCCCAGAAAAAAGGTGAGATGGTGATCCCACCTTTTTTCCATCACTGACCAATTTCCATGGCCAAGCCAAAGGAGTAGCAGAGGTGAGACCGGCCGGACTTTTACACAGCGGACCTGTGTTCAACAATCAGAGGAGCGGTGATGCAGCGCAGCATATAGTCTTATATATAATTCCACACTGAAAATACCCCAAGTATAGTGGTGTTACTAAGTAGGGCTGCACAATATTGGAAAAAATTGTTTGTCCATCAGTTGCCATCCCTACCCCATCTACCCTGACACACACCAAACAGGCTTCTGTAGCTATAGACTATATTTAATCTTAATCCAACATTTGATATTTAAAGCATAAGAACTGCTACTGCCTTGTTGGTGCTGGGAAAAGTTTATCTATTGGTTGTTTACAATACTGAGTTAAGTGTTTGTGTGATGTAAGACTAAAATTACATCCTTAATATAATACACGGGATTGATTTTTGACCAACCATTAAGATAAGAACAGGTAGGGGAGTTTTATCGCACCAAATGTTTGATGACAGGAAGTACTTCAAATAAAAGCTTTACGATTTTATTCTGACACACATAAGAAAAACAAAAAACAGTATTATCTGGCATTTGTTTTTCGTGTGAAAAACTATTGTCACTATTCCTTCCCTGGTCAAATGACTGCTGTAGTCGTGAGTATTTATCAACAGTGACACAGAAATGATGACACGGAGCTGTATCTTTTTTAAGGCCTTGTCGAATGTAATGCTAAGACATGTAAAAACCCAAGTAGGAACATCATTTATTGTTTTTGCAACACTTTATGCAACACTGACAAAACAGCAAAGTGAGACAGAGCTTCTTCTGATTTTAGGGGTTCGCTGTTTCCCAGAAGAGCAAATGCTTCTTTTTAGCAGCTTCACCATCATTAAAAAAAAAAAAAAAAAAAGAACATCTGTGCTCATTTTTGGTGTAAAAACAAGATGAGCACTCGCCTCTTTTCTTTCTCTTGCCAACAGTCTTACTATGAGTTTGCATTAATTCTCATACCCTGTAGTTTCTGGGAAATCTTAAACTGCGGCGCTTCATAAATGAGGCATCAAAATTCAAAGCCGCACTTGCAGGTCAGCCGTAATTCAGATGCAAAGACACATTTGGGAGGTTGAAGAGGAGGAGGAAGAAGAGGAGGAGGAGGAGGAGGAGGAGGAGGAGGAGGAGGAATAGAGAGTGGAAACAGTGAAGAGAGGGGTCAGAGGAAGGTGGTACAAAATGGGTGAGGAATTGAGAGGATTATGTCGCCAAGGTGAATCTGGATTGAGTGGATAGACATATAGAGTCAGGAAGGAGGATAATGTCAGAAACATGCATTCATAATTCATTTCCAGCCTGTGTGTGCATATGTATTGGAGAGTTTTGGAATAGTGTACATATGTGCACACAGAAGATGACATTTGCGTGTGAACGTCCTTGTGTGTATTTGTGTTTTTGTACAGTGGACAGTATGCACATGCATAGGATGGCATCTGTTTGTGAATCTATGCATATACCATGAAGCTATAGGTTCATAAAAGCAAAAAGTGCTCTTTCTTGCAGGCTTTTAAATGCTGTTATTAAAGTCAGAATGCTTTCAGGTGTGCATACAGTGTGTATTTTGTGTGGGGGCGTGTTCACGTGTGACTGTCAGTGCATGCTTTTATGCCTCTATTTTTTAACTGGATGCTTACATGAGCGCACATGGAGGTGCGTTTGTGTACCGTGTGTGGCCTTGAGGATCGGAATCAAAACATTTCTGGAGTTGTGATGAATACTGTTGCCCCTCTGCCGAGAGATCAGGGACGCATTGCACTATGGGTAAGCTTCTCTCTTCTTTTGTCGCCTCAGGTGAAGGAGAGAGAGAGTAGAGTCACATAGCTTGGAATAAAATGTCTCAGTTTAATTCAAAAAAAGCCTAGAATATGTCTTTTGTAGGGGGGACTTTTGTCCTTGTGTGTGAATGTGAACAAAGATGGAATTACTTGCAGAATGAAGAGAATAACACAAAAAAATAAAATAAGATAAAAGGAAATTTCTTGGCCCTAGTTTAGCCTCAGATACAACCTGGTGGCACCGAATTGAGCCCCGACCCAACACTAACCTCAACATTAAGGTTTGCTCAGATCGAAGGGAAACATTTCTGTCTTAACCTTAGAGGTATTCAGCTAGACACACTGTTTGGTCTGATTTTCAAAGGTCTGGATACGGTGCATCTCTCAAACATCCGGCACAACTCTATATAATGGATATTAATCAAATAGCGTTTGCACAAAAAAATGTTATTTGAAAGCCTTTACAGTGCCCATCTTGACAGAAACATCATTTTGCTTCCTCTCAATAGTCTAAAGACGTCTGAGTGAACTGTTTCTATTAAAAGAATAACCCAATTAAAAATGAGACCTCCATAGTTTTCACTGAGATCGACTGAGTAAAAAAAAAACAAAACATAGATGCGTTAAACCAAGATGAACGGAAATGTGGGAAGAAGGTGAAAGACCGCACAGAAACTAAAAGAGGGTGATCACAGGGATAATGTAGATCAATAAAAAGGGAGATGAGGAAGACAGAAATGATGGGAATGAATAGATTAGGAAAAAGAAGCGCACTGAAGCAGCCAGAATGGGACGAAAACTAAGACAAATGCAGTTATTACAGTATGATGGCTGGGTGTGGGAATATTTACTGTTAAGAAATGTCAAGCATGGCCTGAATTACCCTATCCAATGCCACGCCACATTATTTCTGGTGTGCGCCAGTTAATCTCTCCCTCAGTGCAACCTGAAGTTTCCAACCTCACTGTTTTCTGTACAACTTTTGAGAGAAACGGGTAAAAAAAAAAAAAAAAAACCTGCCTTTTCTCTGGTGGTGTTTCATTGGCCATATTTACTTTCAGAATTACATCTCATTGAAAACCAGTTAATGGTGTAAATTATCAAATTCAGACTAAATTTTATTGTCACTTGATCAATGGTACATGATAGATCAAAATGTAGTTACCCAGATCTCGGTTTGTAGCATAAGAAGAAAAAGAATAAAATCTAAAATAGAATACATAAATGGTAAGTAGGGCAGAATAAAACTACTGTAAAAAAAATATGCAAAGAAAGAAATTAATAAAAGATAAAATATAATAAAATAAATTCTTAATACGTACAAAATGTCACAGTGTGCAGTAAAAGTAACAGTTAAAGCTGTGATGCATAAGCAACAGTGAAAAAGTGGCATTATTGAAGGTGTATGGTAGACAGACTATGGGGACAATGTATGGTCGGGGGGTGTGTAGATGTATCATATCCCTGCATCTGGTGGTGCAAATTATGTAAAAACATGCCTAAATCACAATTGTAAGTTTCTACTCTAAAGCCAGCCGTGACCGTGTTTATTTTTAGAAATGTCTTTTTTCTTCTCCAACCTATCTGTGCCAGAGAGCTGACTATTATTAGCTGTCGTCTGTTCGGGTGTGAACAGTAAGAAAGTTAAATCGGTCCAAAAAATAAATAAATAAATAAAAACGCTCATATTTTACCGATTGTTTTTTTGTCTTAAAGGAATTTTTGGTTTTGAGTTGATTTTGCCTTGATTGCAGAACACAGGCATTGTGGTAATCTCAGTGGAATTTGACACATGCCGTGATAAAAGCAGTGTGATCAGCAGTTACTGTCTGCCAGTAACAGCAGGGTAACAAAACAAAAGACTCTTACGTAAACCAGCACAGAACCTGTTAATTACACAAGTCATTAGAAAAACAACTTTGGACCTAGTATAAAAAATCTATTTATTTTCAATGACTAATATTTGCAATAAAAGTGAAAAATTTGCACCATGAAGTCATATCATCTTGACTAATTTTCTTAGTGATGTTTTGGAACATGTTCAAAAATGTAACTCTTTCATTTGACACATGACTGGTTTAAACATTTTTAACCGAATATGAAAGTACAGTATATATATTTTGACAGGCCTTTTTGAATGACTCATCACTGTGGTGTATTGCAGCTGCTTTACTCAATGACACAGCAGGTTGCATGCCTATTAAAGCCTCAATTTCATCACTTTAGCTTTACAAAAATTGTGCATTCAATTGGATGCATCCACTGTTATTGCTACACAATCTGACCATGCAGTTCACTCAATTACCAGCAACTAACAATTAGTGAGAAACTTTTTAGAAATAGATAACTAACTAGCAACTGTAGAATTCAGTGTCTATTATAATAGAATTTCTTCATATTGTTTAGCAATCTGCAATAAAATTATCAAATCAAACTTTATTGTCATTAAGTTTGCACATACAACGGTAGTGCACACAAAACGAGATGACGCTTTCTCTAGGGATCCTATGCAGTGATTAATTGTAAGTAATTGTAAGTTGTACGGAGGAATGTATTGTTGAATAACGGACATAGGACTATGTTTTGATGATACCTTGAGAGTATAAAATGTAATCACTTAATAGTTTTATCCTTTTACTTATTTTTGTTATAAATTGCCAAAATATCAAAGCACTGACCCTTGACCACCAAACTCTAATAAGTTTATTCTTGAGTCCAACTTGACATTTGTGCCAGATTTAAAGACATGAAGTCTGTGGTCCCCTCAATACATGAGGACATTGAGTAAGTGGAAGCAGTGCAGAGGTGGGCGACAAAACTGGTACCTGGGTTCCCATATGAGGAGCGACTGAAAGCGTTTGACCTCCCAACCCTTGCAATGCGCCATATGAGGGGTGATGTGATTCAAGTCGACAAATATCTTCATAGAGAATATCACGTAGACTGCAAGCATATGTTACCGCTCAGGAAGTACATAAGAACCAGAGGGAACATCCTGAACCTGGAGAAGCAAAGATGTTAGAAGGAAACTGCAAGGACTAGAAGATCTGTCTTCTCCAAGTTTGTGGTAAATGCCTGGAAAAGCTGCCTGAAAATGTGGTGATGGCAAAGGCGCTCAGTATGTTCAGAATCAGGTTGGACAAACACTGGATCGATCACCCACATCGTTATGACTACAAAGTGAATGATGTGTATTGAGAGACTACAAGTAACGAATAAAAGTGAAATAAGTACTGAACAAAAACAAATGGACTATATATGGCAGAACCCCACAACATTTGTTGCTGTATAGTTCTGGCGTCACATGATCATAAATTGGCCAACCGGGAGGCGGTGTCTCTGCGTTTCTGTGCTGCATCATTACAGTCTGGAAGAAGTGCACATCAAGGCTGTGCGGGCCAACATGGGGTTGTCCAGAGTGACGGCGTCAGTAGTGATGTGTGACGTCCGAGTGACCATAAATCCAGCTTTGGCCAAATTGTTCCTGAGATATCGCAGTTTTCGATAAAATGTGGATCATCACATGGACAGACTAACCTCATGGAGATGTATGGACACATTTAGAAACATCCTAATCTGCTCGCACTTAAAAATCCTCGGCCTGCAGCACGCCATGATCATTAGTGTGTGGTTTACAAAGGCCTTTTCATTCATCCCTCTTTTTTTCTTCACCATGCTGTGCACAGTCCGCAGATATTTGAGGTTTCATATTCGAGCATACCAATGCCATTGTTAAATCTTTCCTGCTTTGGTCTCCTAACCGTGGTTGGAGAGCACAGGGGAGAAATTTCCTCCAGGGCCAAAGGTGCTTCTCCTTTGAGGTTTAACTTCTCAGAAACTCCATGTTTTCAAGAGGATGTGAACACAAGTAACAGGCCATGTTTGGTTTGAAGAGGGCTTTATTTTGGGCCACATACACTCAGATTTTACTGCGTATTTCAGCCTAACTAAATTACTTTGGCAGATCTGTCTATCCACTCATACGCCACCACGATCATCATTCATAATGCACAACACACACATCAGACACATGCATGCATTCACATGTCCAATGGCATGCACACTGACTAAACTAACTATACAGACATATCTCATAACACCATCAGTGTCCTATTATCAGCTGGGTGATATGTCCAATTTGGGTTCACATTGAGTACGTGAAGATATCCACGGAGTTCATACGGCCAACTCTATGGAGACTGCCACCAGTGGCCTGACTTATCACTGCTTGCTAAAATTTTTGAACCAACGTACGCACATACAGATGACCAACTGATGACAATACCCTGTGGCCTGTGTGGCCGAGGGTAACTAGATATCCACTATTAAATGTTAACTTGTTAAGAGACAATTAGCAGGGATGTAAAACATAAAGACACACCCATAGAGGACCAGCAGAAGTAAAGCTCCAGGGATCAGTAGAACAAACCAGGAAGACAAACGAAGAGCAGGATGAGACATTTCCAGATGATTCTAACCTTCACAGAAACCACGCATCATGACGGATGGTGGAGTTTAACCGGCAACCTTCAGATTAGCCAGATACAATGACTGATAGCGGAAGTTAAAGCGACACGCTCTTCTCACATCATCTATCTCTTTTTAGTTGATGGAGAAAAGCTGTGACACCTCCTCCTGTTCTCCTCTCATACATCCTTCCTCTGCCTTCCACTGCCCTTCTCATATTTCCTGAGTGATGTCTCCTCCCCACTATTCCTCCGTCATTGCACCTGAATGTATTTTCCTCCCGCAGCACAGTTTGAAAAATGTCAACAGGAAAAAGCGGGCCGAAGGGGAAGTGTAGCACTTTGCTACGCTAATATCATGCTAATGGTGTTGTGAAAATGGCTGAATTGCTGTCAGTTGAAAGCTATTAGAAACACTTTCGTTTGACAGTCTGAATTTAGATAGAGGGGGTTTGATCCAGCAAATCTATTCCAGTGCAGTATACTGTACATGTAGTTGTGTTCTCAAGCCATTAATCATTTTGTTGCTGTAGGTCTCACATTTGTCAGCTGCTGGATAACTCATTTTGGAATGAAACTGATCGCATCAAGCGCTGACACTTCTATAGTGTTTAAACTTGTTCTCCATGGGGAGTCGATTTAATGAGAGAACTGATGCTGATCTCCCCCTCTTGTTATGGCCAATCAGGCTGAAAAATGACCAATGGTCGCCTGTGATTGGCTCAGTCAAAGGCGAGTACGCACTAACAGCGTGTTATCCGATAAAACGACCCAGTGACAGATGATCCATCGGACATGTCACTGCACTGAAATCACTCACTTCGGTTGTCATTCTGGGTATGTGGATTTGTAAGGCTTCATCTTGCTCGCCTTCTGCCTCCGTCCTCTTTTCTTCTCTCGGCTCTTGTATCTGTGTGCACGTCTGATTTACAAGTGTAATCCCAGAGCATGACGGAAATTTCTCGCTTTGAAAGCCTCAAAAACAAATACTGTGGAAACAAGGTGCGAGCACACAGAGAGTTGTTGCTATGAAAGATTTATGCAATAATGTCCTGATGTACTTTTAACAGTCATTGTAATAGAGACAGATGGGAAACTAAACGAACAACAGGGAAGAGAGCGGAGGAGGGTGACAAAGGGTGATTCATACCTGCAGTGTAGAGAGTAGCGAATGATTTAGTCACATGAAGAGGAAGAGAGATTTTCCTCTTGCTGGGGGAATTGGACAAACAGCTATTAAGAGAAGAACCAGCTCGCCCCCATGCCGCACTCTCGCTTCCTCTTCTCATTGGTTTGTTGGACAGGCTCATTTCTCGCTGCACTCCACTGAGGATATCTGCCAAAGAGTGTTCCAGATCCATGTGATGGCACAACTCAGGAGGACAACCAGCACCTCGGCCATAACTGCGGGAGAGTTTGGGCAGACGTACAGTTACTCATCAGCACACACATACACACATTAAAACTGACGCGCACATATTAATAATCCATCTCTGCAGACACAGCTGCTTTTTGCCCGATCGGGTCGGTCAGCTGTGAAATTTCTGTGATTGGTGTGTATTTGCTCCAGTGGGACTATACATCTGTGTCTGGGCCTGTAGATGTGTCACTCTGCATCTTATTTTCTGCCCAATAAGTTATAGAATAGAATATATGGATGCACTGATTGTGAAATTGTGGGTCAGTGCCAGTTTTGGCCAAGTGCAGATTTATGCCGTTTTTGCTATTCATTCCCCTTTAGTTTTATTGAAACAAAAAATATTCATTATAAATTAAATCACTGTTTTGAAGTCTTTCACCCTTTGAACCCCACTATTCAGCACAAAGTCACTCATCAAATTTATTTAACAATGATTAATAAAACACAACAGATAAACATCAGCTGCCACCATCAGTGTCATTTTATTTGCAGATAAGCCGATGGCAAGTCAACAACTGATGCTGATCTGCAGCCGATTAGCATGCGCAATACAATAGTCACTTTTTAGAGCTTAATAATTCATTAAAATATGATCAAAAATCCCAATTACAGCCCAGTGCAGTGTTCAAAGTGCAGCTGCAGTTTCTCATGAATGCAAAATGTGGCAGAGCAGACCATTATAAATGTACCGCTGTCAGGCGACCTGATAGCTAAGTGGTTGGAGCACATATCATATGTGTGCAACTGCCCTGAGCTGCGAGTCCGCAGTTCAATTCCCAGCTGGCTCCACCGTTGGCTGCATGTCATTCCCTTACTTTTTTCCCCATATTTCCTGTCTCTCTCCACTGCTCCCATCTAGTAAGGCATAAAAGGGGCAAAAAATAAATAAATAAGGATTTAGTAATATAGAGATGACCTAGTCTACATATCCAGAAAAAAAATCACATGACCTTTTTTACATACTAGAAACTTGCACAGCGGTTAAGTAAGTCAGTTCAATGTTGAGCTGTTTTTTTAATCCATTAAGCCCCAATGTACGTCTACTGTTGAAGATGAAGTCAGGTCAGCCTATGTTGATTTCTCATCCAAACATACATTTTATTATGAATATCAGAGTATTGAAAAGATGTGGCACTTTAGATTATAGATGGCTGGAGTCAAAAAATAAGTAAGTGAATAAATAATAAACGTACATAAAACAGTATTAACCCTTAAAGACCTAGAACCATATTTGTGGTGACCTCCAAATCATGCAGATGTTCATAAAAGTTTGTTTCAGAACAGAAAAAATGAAGAAAAAGTTACTTTTTCAGCAAAACATATCAACTGACCACAAAAAAACAAGCATCTGCAGCTACTGTCATTTATCAGTGACAGTGGGGTTTGGGTTTTATTGACGAATCAATGTTGCTGAAGATGACAGTGTTTCCATTTTCACTGCGGAGCCCCTGAATGTCCCAATGGGTCAAATCTGATATTGTTGTAGAGCTGAGGAATGTGCCTAAACTGTGTCAATGTATTGATAGGATTAGTGGATCAGAAGCTGTTGAATATTTTAGATGTGATGATGCAGTAGGTCAGATCCTTGAGGGTTACCTGATGAAAAAGGACACCAAGTGCACAAATTTAAAGAATTAAGGGTAATGCGTGATGGTCCAACAACAATCAATGGCCAATGAATCTCAATCTAATCAAATCCTGATGTTGCTACACTTTCACACGCTATTTTGTAGCTGTCAAAAAACATGAATAATTCGATATAGAAAAGCAGCTGGTTGGTGTGACTGTGTGTGTGTATGGGGGTGGGTGTGGGTCTCCGCTTCCTGTGTCCTTGTGTGTCTGAGTTCATTAGTCGTCGCTGCCTAAGAAGGAGGTTTCACATCTCTTCACCTCCAATCACGAGCCCTGTTTCCCATTGACATATGTCGCCCTGCAGGCCTGCCTTATCATCCTCGTCGGAGCAGGATGGGATGAGACGGAGGGCAGCCGCAGCTTTACTGTACTCACATCTTTCCCCCACTAATGGGAAGGAATTAAACAGCCAAAGCTGCGACCTGTATCATCTGATTATGCATGTGGAGTGTGTGTGTGTGTGCGTCTGTGGGTGTGTGTGTGTGGATGAGAGGGAGGGGCAGGCAAAGTTTTCTGAGCATAATTAGAGCTTGATTAGTGTTGAGATAAGCTTAGCCTTTCAAATGACCCAATTACTGCATGCAAAGAGGGTAGAGGTTATTTTTGCGTTTTCTCACTGCCTTTCTGTCTGTCGCATACACACCGCACACACATAAACACACAAATATGTACTAGCCCCAATCGGAGTAAAGTGTGTGTATTTTTTAATGGGCCAGTATGTTGAACGTTGAACAGATGTCACAACGCTGGGCCAGGGGCCGAGAGGGCTGCGGCGAAGAATCAGACCACTGAGATCAGAAAATAGACCACATAGGACCGGTGCTAATTATAAGATACCCAGATACCTTAGAAATAACTTTCAAGCCGGCCTGCTCGGATTTGTTAAACAGCCGAGGTACCACTTAAGGTGCTCCATGATAATGAACATCGATTTTTCTTTCAACGTTAAGCACTTTACCTCCCTGCTGGACATAGGCATACAACACCGCTGTGCTGATGATCCTGAGGTTAAAGAGTCTGAACTTTTCTATTGTAATACAAATTTAACACAACCATAGGCATCCAGATACTTACGCCGTCTGGTATACTAGTATATTTGAGCTTTTTATCCCGTCGTAGTGTGATGTACGTGCCGTGAACGTCAACTTTCAGAGACTGAGCTGGGTAGTCCTTCACAGTGAGCACTACATTGCCATTCATTTGTCATGGCACAGTTGAAAGCAAGGACAATTTTCATAACTGTCAGGGGTTTGAGATTCGAGAACACTTCAATATCCAAATTTTGGAAGTCAGAGTTGAAAATCAATCATGGTATTCGAGAAGAATATCTTCACAAAAATGACTATAGTAGAGAGGTGACAGCCAAGAACAGACACTGCTGTTTTACTCAAACAACAACATGAAGTCTGTATGAGCAATACATGACATTTATTACTTAGCAGTAGGGCTGCGCAATTACGGTCAAAATGTTAACCATGATTATTTTGATCAATAATGTAATCACAGTTATTAATCAGAATTATTCATCATATTAGGGAAAATATCTGTATTTTTATTGCACTACTTTTAAACAAACAATATGTGAAAAGTTTTGAGTGCAAAGTGAAACCTTAAATAAGAATATTCCTTCATTCATTCATTTTCTGAACCCGCTTTATCCTCACTAGGGTCACGGGGGTCACATGGAGCCTATCCCAGCT
>JAPTGZ010000007.1:25768036-25784974 GCA_029814645.1 Fowleria isostigma | reverse complement strand
ATATATATATATATACACACACACATATATATTTGCATACGCATATATATATTTATATTGTTTGTTTTTTGCACTATCTTTGTGCATGCACACTTTCTCTAGCACTTTATTCTGTTGCGGCCTTTACTGTTGAATTTCCCTCTTGTGGGAATCTATGTAATTTTCTGTTCAATATTGGCTGCAGGAACAAATATGCATTTCACTGTGCATTGTACAACTATGCATAACTGAGCATGTGACAAGGAAAATGTATCAAATTTTATCAACATTCCTGTTATACATAAAGCAACAAAACTTCATTTAAAACACTGAATTATAACTTCATCAAACAAAAAGCAACAAATAGATTTAAAGTAATAAATAATCATAGACCAGCAATGTAGTACAGACTTTTGTGATTTTTTTAAGTTAGGAAATCATTGTTTTCTTTGTGCAGATGTCTTTTTGATAGTATGTGGACATAGAATAGCATAGATTTGAAATCGATTGGCTGACAGATCTGAGCTATTGTCAGCATTATCCAGTGTAGTTTCAGACAATAATATACCTGACTCCTCGTGGACAGGATTTCAGGAAGTTCTCTCCTGGTTCAACCTGCCATACCACCTGTGCACAAAGCAATATCCACAAGTTCTTGTGTCTGACCCACCAGCATCACAGAGGTCTGACCTTAAACTTATCAAACATCTTTGGGATAGACCAAAAACAGACGCTCTGGAGTCCTGGAGACAGGAGATGGACCTTCCCAGTACAGAGGATACCCTCAGCAAAGAATATTCTTACTTATAATCTTAAGAGTGAAATCGACTTAATTCTACTTATATTCATGTAACATTCACAGTGAAATCTTTTAAGTAAATCAAACATTCATTCATTCATTCATTCTTTTTCTGAACCTGCTTTATCCTCATTAGGGTCACGGGGGTCGCATGGAGCCTATCCCAGCTACTTAAGGGCGAAGACGGGGTCCACCCTGGACATTTCACCAGTTTATCACAGGGCTGACATATAGAGACAAACAATCACTCTCACATTCACACCTATGGACAATTTAGATTAACCAATTAACCCAGTGCATGTCTTTGGATGGTGGGAGGAAACCGGAGTCCCTGAAGGAAACCCACGCAGACACGGGTAAATCAAACAATATTTGATTAATTGTAATAGTGGCTTTATTGAAGCAGATTTCTGCATTCACTTTGGTTTGGTAGGAGACCTTGATGACAAAAACTGCTTGGCATCAGATATTTTTTAATAATTAACTTAACTATTACATCCCTGTGTTGGAGATTCACACCAGTGTCTAATTGCTTTAATGGACCCTCACCTTGATTTATTCTCCTATTTACCCCTATTACACTGGGAAGGACGTCATAAAGAATTACTGGAGAAACTGATTTTTATGCACCTTGATGCTCTTTACAGGGAGCTTTAACAGGGCTGCGGCTTGGCTTAATGCCAGCTTGATGCCTCAGCTAATTGCTGATTTGCAATTAGTTGTCTATTTATGTATTCTGGGCTGAGCCAGTGCTTTGCAGTCGAATGTAGTCAAAAGCCTAGAGTAGTAAATTCAGGTTTATGCTGAATTGCAGTAAAGAAGGTAAAAACTTACTTTAATTGTTGGAACACATGTAATTTGATGTTGATGAAGGGGCCCAAAACAGTGTTTTTTTAATTATATCTTTACAACCTATGAGTCTCTTCCTGATGTTTTACACTTTTATTAAAAAGCTTATTTTTTTCCTTGCAATCCCCACACTTTAGTAAGGAAAGGAAGACAAGGCGAAAGAGATCACAAACTTTGGGTGAATAATAAATGAAGTGTCTGAATGACTGGAAGCTGGTGAGAGATTTGGTGCCCCCTGTGTCAGTGCCATATGGCAGTCAGCAGCTTTTCCCTTTAATATCGTCACTTCCATCTCTCTCTCTGTAAACTTTAAACACCCACAGCTAATCTGCAAGCACAAATATACACAAATCTGTACAAATTTACCATAGATGGGAAATACATGCAGATACGCACACCTACTAACAGTCTGTGTTTTCTAATAAGTGTATAACATACAAGATATTACACAATGAATAGCAGCGAGGGCATGATTGGAAAAAATGAAACGGGCAGAGGGCAGGGAGAGAAAGTGAGATATAAAAGATGGTGATAAAAAAGAGAAAAATGAAAGACTGCGGGGGTAAACAGAAGGCAGCAGCAAGAGCAATTGGAAAGGCAAAATAAAGCTTGATGTGCTATCACAAGTACATGTCAGGCAGAATTATACTGAATACAATCTCAATCTGAAAACATTAATGGGACCAGTGAGAATGTGTCATTGAACGGTTTCAATGCTGCAGAAATCACAACTATAAAACGAAGAACTCATCATATTGCTTTTCAGTCGACAACACAGCGCTTACACAGTTTTGCTGTCAGTAAACTCTCACGGAGGAAATAAAAAACATACTAGTTGACTAATCATTTTTGATTTACCTTTTCTTTATACATGTATTCATTCAAGCTGCTGGAGTGCTGTCTTTTATGATCTCTTCCTGGGCTTTCAGACTTGCAGTTTTACACTGATTTGTTCAGATAAAAGTAAGCTGAAAACATCACACAGTTCCTAAGAAATTGCGTAATTTCCATCAGAAGGAGAGCAGGTAACACACACATAATAAAACTAAATGTCATTGTCAAACCATCAATTAGGACCAACATTTCTAACTGATGTGGTTGGCCAAAAGCATGTAATTAAACTTGAAGAATAAGGTGAGGAAAAGCTTTTTAAGGCCATCAGAAAATCATCAGTTAGTTAATTTAGTGACAGATAGAAGCATATGACACAACATATGTGAGTCAAAGTGGCAGATACTAAACAGACATGCACAGACACATCACATTTACACTCTCATTGGAAGAACAGCAGATAGCGGCTTTATACCTAATTAACAGACCCAGCAGGCGGGGCCGAGCAGCACACAGAGATAAAGCTGCAGAGGAAGGAAATGCGAACGCTGTGGAGAAAGAAGGCACAGAAGCATGAAGCAAAGGGCAACACTGATGGGCAGATAACCAGAGGAGAGAAGAAGAGGAAAGAACAGACAGATAAAATCATTTTGATACCCCGAGGAACTGAATACACACTGTATGTTGCACTTAATAACTAGAATGTTTAACTGTTGAACTCTATAGACACAGAGAGAAAACTGTGTGAAACAGGGAGAGCAAAGAGGACTATAGGCTGGGTGTAAGACTACTCCAATCCTGTATTAAAAACACTGCAGCATGTTCATCCATCAATAATAAATCTGAATTGACCATTGTTCAGAATGTATTATTCAACCTCCTACAACCCATTAGTGTGTCCATCAATAAATAATACATATCACATGACCAATGAGCAATGTACACTTAATAAAACAGAAATGTGGAAAATGCAGCTGAAATTATGCACATATTTCTATTTGATGTACAGATCACCACCAAGACTGGTTTGGTTATTTGGCGTGGTATGGTGTGCAGAGGTAAGCACCACGGCCTCCCAGTGTCTGCCAACGTGGGCCTTTCTGTGTGGAGTTTGTATGTCCTCCATATGTCTCTGAGTATCTCAGCTTCATCCCACCATTCAAAGATGTGGACGTCAATAGGTTAACAAATCAATCTATATCTCTTGGAGGTGTGAATGGTTGTTTGTGAATGGCATGAATGGCATATTTAAAAAAAGGCTATCATATTTTTTTTTTTACCATTTGTAATATTTTTTAAGTACAGATACTAAACTTAGCTTTAATTAATTTTAGTTATAATGCACTAATCTTCAGTCTAAATTTTGTTTTTTTGAATGATTTCATGTTCATTCATTTATTCAAACCATACATGATGATTAAGCGATTAATAATAATAATAGGACTTATTACACATAAATCATTGGTATTGACAAAAATAGGCTGTGATAGCAGCAGAGACCTGATATCAGGTATCCCAGCTGTAATTACTATCTTTAAATCACAGGTACGCTTAGGTTAAGCCCTCTGTCAATGCCTTTGACCACGGCGCTGATGAAGATCTGGAGTTGGTTCCAGAGTGACTTCAGTGGTAGCTCACAGCTAATGTGTGAGCTATGAGCTACTGCTGATGTTAGATGCTGTGTATATTAGGATGGGTAAAATGCAGAGGACAAATTTTGCTGTGGGCATAGTGAACTGACTTATCGTTTAATCCTTGCTTACTGCATCGCAAAAAAATAAAAATCACACCGAGAATTTGTTCATTTTTACCTGCTAATGGGACTTGAGATGAGAATTAGCAGCATGGCTATAATCTCTTATGTGTAAATGTTCATTAATACAAACTGTCTCATTTTAAAAAATAAATAATTCATTCAGAATCACTGACTCACTCTCAGATGTACTGATACATTACATTCAGTCTGATATTAACCCAGAGGTATTTATTCACTTAACTCTTAATTATGACTTCTTCAGTTCAACAGTTTTCCAATATTTAAGGTCAAAAACATATAACGTCCAATGATGTCACAAAACTAATCAATGTTGGGTTTTAAAAATGTTTTCCACTTTAGTAATCATTGTTTTAAAAAACATCCGAGATTGTGGCCCAATCCCAGTTCTCATTCTCATCCCTATCCCACCCCTTTGCCCTTCAACTGGCACTACCCCTTGAAAAGGAGTTACAAGGCGCAGGGGTTGAAAATTCCCCTATGAAACAGAGACAACCTTCGAGACCTGTTACATCATCAGCAGTCATCGATGCCACTATAAAAAGGTGCAACAATTTGGTTTCCAAAAGAATTCCTCTGAACTATGAACTGCAAACCGCAGATATGTGATTTATAACACATTGAAACAGCATTAAATGGATGATGAAATGGTTAAGATATTTATGAAGGATATGCATACATTTGTGTGTTTGTTTCGTCACACTGCACTGTTTTGCTGTGTTTGCCTCCATCTTACTGATGATTTGAACAGAATTATGGGAAATTTCTCGTACTCCTCCGTTTGTAGTGTTGTCCTGAAAAATCTCCATTTCAAGGACCAAACAGCCCTTCCCCTCCGACTCATCGTGACTCGAGACACTCCTACCCGTACACTTAGTAGGGTTAAAGTGGAGGGCCAAGGGTGAAATGGGATTACGTATCTAAAGTTGTTCTGTTTACAATAAAGATATCATATCTTAGGCAAAGTGAGAAAATTTAAATGCAGGGTTTTTCCTTGAAAATGACAAACCTTTATTTGATTATTGAAAGCTTTTTTTAATCAGTAAAGCAATTAATCATGTCGTTATTGTATTTACTGGGGCCAGTATATTTTGTTGTTTGTTATTATTCCACACTAGACTAAAGGCAGTTGCACATTATTTGATGGTTTGTTATTGGTTCAACAGGACACAGATACGGCTGTCACACTGAAAGTTGTTGTCTGGCATATTTGATTTTTTTTCCCTCATTGTTGTTGAAAAGGTCAGCCTTGCAAAGAGACACTGCTTCACCAAGACATTTCATAGAAATGCCACACACACACACACACATACACATACACACACACCTACACACACACACACACACACACACACACACAGACGCCAGTGCATAAATTCTGTACCTGTGTGCACATGGTTACACAAGTGTACAGACATAAGCACACAGGCTATGCAGGATAAAGCTTCTCTTTCCTCTTTTGACATCTCAGAACACGTTGTTCTTCCAGAGCAGCGGTGTCCTGGTCAACCTGACATCTGTCCGTCACATCTGTCCATTTCACTGATGCACACAAACACACACCAGCTGTTCATATTCTGACTTTTCTAGCTCTGAATTACAAAAGTGTTTCAGTGTTCAGCGTGTCTTCATCCCCACTTAACACCTTTATCTTGTTCTCTTTTCTCTCCAGCCCAACATTGCATCAAACACTAGAATGATCAAAGGAAAAAATAAATAAATAAGTGAAAAGAAAAATCAAACACATAAATAAAAAGTGTGATACAGGAAAATCTGACAACAAAAAGTAATATCCACTTCACAAGCATGTTGCAGATGCTTTCCACTTCACCCTCCACTTTCTCCCACTTCCTATATCCGCCTTTCTCTGCCTCCCTTATTGTGGGAATGTGTTACAGGTGTGGTGTGTGTTCGCTTGTAAGCAGAAGAAACATCGATTTTCTGTGGCCGTCAGAGGATAACCAAAGGATATAAGACTGTGTGGTTTGTGATAGGACGCTGTGTGAGGTGTGTTCGTGCTGTATTGTGAAAATCGGTCTGATGGAAACATCAATAAAAAAAAGCGCACACGTCTGTGACAGTCATCTTACAGTATGATAAACACACTCAGCCCAAAAAAATACGTAGACCTAAATGGTGTGTTTTATGTTTGTCTGTGCTGTCTTTAGTTACTGTTGAAACATAGTGTTGACGCTGTAGAATAAAAAGGTTTAATCAGTTTAGGATTAAGACAGTGAAAGGCGGACAAGGTTATGGGTAAATGGTTTGAGGATGATGTAAAATACCTGAATGTGTGTGCGTGTTAGTGTGTCTGTATGAGATTGGTGTCAGCCGGTGTAATTTGTCTGCACTGAACCATGCCTATTGTTGTCCTTGTAAACTGAGAGCAATGAGTGTTTCATTCAAGATGCGTGTGATAACAGAAGCCGCTGTATGAATTCAATTAATTCTGCTTGTCTTTCTCCCTCGTACTTCTTCGATGTCTTTGTATCTCTGTCTCATTTCGGTCCTCTCCTTTCACAGGTTATGGCGGGGTGGAGTTACTTCTGGTGTTGTGTGGCCTGGATCTCTCTCTGCCTTGCCCTCGCCACTGCATCTGCTACACTTCACCAAGCACCGTGTCTTGCCAGGCCCACAACTTCCACGCTGTGCCCGAGGGCATCCCCGCCCAGAGCGAGCGTGTCTTCTTGCAGAACAACAAAATTCAGCGGCTGCTTCGTGGCCACTTCTCCCCCACCACCACCATGTTGTGGCTTTACTCCAACAACATCTCCTACATACAACCCTCTACTTTTCATGGCTTTGACCGCCTGGAGGAGCTCGACCTTGGCGACAACCGCCACCTGAAGGCCCTGGCTTCAGACACGTTCATGGGCCTGGGTCGGCTACATGCGCTGCACCTATACCACTGTGGCCTGATCAGCCTCCCACCAGGGATTTTTGCAGCCCTCCATAATCTCCAGTATCTCTACCTGCAGGTACATGGATAACAGCCTCTTTTTATCTCCACTGTATATTGCATCTGCAACCACAATCGCATTATGGTATAATCTGTCCATCAGCTTCGCTCAGCACTTACGGCCTATGAATTGGACACTGATCAAATTCAGCTGTTATCCTGAGTGCAGGGAAAATACCACAAAGCATCCCTCACAATACAGCATACTTAAAGTAACTCACAGTTCAGCTGCTGTGGTCAACCACTATATGGGAAATGAATCTGGGATTCAGGATGTAGTTGCATTAATTACATATTAGGTTTATGAGGAGAAAATCTCTACAGGGTTCTGTTATGCATTTCATTGATTGTAAAATCAACTAATATCGATTGAGTGGGGTAAAGGTTACAGCAGGAATATTTGACAGCATTCTTGCGTCATTTACTGTACAACAGCATGATACAAGGGCTCATCATACATACAAAAAAAACCTGCAGTCAGTTGTGAGTTTATTATCCATTAGTCCCCTGCCTTTGAGAAGATTCATTTGACCTCAAATACACCGCTCAAAAGGACAAAGGCAATCACTTCTAACCCTGTTTACACTTCCCAACACCTTGTCTGTTTAATGGCTGCTGAAGCTGTAAACATCCATGTCCACGCTATATGAGAAAGTACAGAGTTTGAAATTACCAGTACATTCAAAGTAGCTTAATAAATCCTACTTTTATGTAGATTTACCCGTCTTCAGGATGGTCCAATTATCACCCATGACCAATTATCAGATTTTCTTTTAATCCAATCACACACATTAATGTAAAAATGTTCTATCTTTCCTGTAAAGCAGACACGTCAGCATAAAAAAAAAAAAACATTTATTTATTTACCAGCATTTATTATTTATACTCTCCAGTTCAATGGAAAAACTGACAACAAATATTGTGAAATACTGTATTTGTATATTGTACTGGACTTGACAGTCAGTCCTTCACTCACATTTTTGTCCTTCATGTGTTCCATCTCATGGCAGGACAACCAGTTAGAGTTCCTGGAGGATGACTTGTTCATAGACCTACTGAACTTGAGTCATCTCTTTCTGCATGGCAACCGCCTCTGGAGCCTTCGGCAAAACACATTTCGTGGTCTGGGAGTCTTAGACCGGCTGCTTCTCCATCAGAACCGAATCCAGTGGATTGACCGTCAGAGCTTCCATGACCTGCGACGCCTCACCACCCTGTTTCTGTTTAACAACTCCCTGACTGAGCTATCTGGTGCCACCCTGGCCCTGCTGCCAGCCCTGGAGTATCTGCGACTCAACGACAACCCCTGGGAATGTGACTGCAAGGCCCTCTCACTTTGGGATTGGTTACGAAGATTCAGAGGTTCCACCTCAGAGCTGATATGTTCTTCACCACCAGAGCTACGAGGGAAAGACCTGAAGACGCTGAAGAAAGAGCAGCTACCCCTTTGCACGTCAGGTGAGGGTCATGCTCGTGTGGGCCCAGGAGGAGACATGGACCAGGGAGAGTCTCTGAACCATCTGAACCGCCATCGAAACCATCACAACCACCATCAGCGGCCGTACCTACCCCACGGGGATCAGTACAATTTGCCCTCACCTTCACCCCTGCCTCGACCACCAAAGGGCGGCCGCAGAAACTGTACCCGCCGGGGCCGCAAGGCAAAAGGTGGGCTCAATGAAGTGCAGGTTTTAAGGGAGGACAGTGAGAAAGACTACACTCCAGATGGAGGTAAATATGACTTATCTGCCACTGCACGGAGGAAGAATAAGTGTATTCCAAGAACTTCTGTTGGCCCACCAATTGGGGTCCAGAGAGCTAATAATACAGCAGTGTCCCACCTTGGAGTTTCCATTTTCTGTTTCCCACCGGCCCTGCTGCTGTCACTTTTATCAGTGATCCTACGCTGAGGACATGGACATTTTTACGCTTGTGATGGAAACTTATGATTCACTCTTCTGAACAACCCTGCCCTGGCTCTTCAAATGAGGCATGTGTGCATAACTGTGTGTGAACATGACTGTGTATAAAGAACATTATCAAATATCTGCTGTTGAAGTATCCCCGCTGTATCAAGGCAGGGATTTTTATGAGTCATTATCAAAATATGGAAGTCAGGGAAAACTATTTATCCCATTGCTTTGATGATGTCACCATGGGAAACAACAGGAAAACTTTACATTTGTCTTTGTGGCATAAACTGCTTCACTGAATTTATATATAAGCTTAAAAACTGTACAGCCACATGAAATAACAAGCCAGTGACTCAAGACGAACACACAATAAGGATCAAAAGAGTTCAAGGCTCAGTCTCTATGTTTAGCCCTCTTGACACAATAGTCCTCTCTCAGCACACACGCCATCTGTCACTCCCGCTGAGACAAAGACACAGTCATTCATAATTGTCACACTTGTCACTCCACAGTACCTTAAGTTCCAGTCAAAATCCTGCACACACAAGTGGAAGAAAAATGAGTTGTCAGGAAGAATTTTAGCAGTAATAACTATACAGCCGTTATATGTGCTAGTAAAGCAGTTTCACTTCCATGTCTTACAGCAGGGTAAAATTCCTTAAATGCACAACTGTATCCTTGGTTTGAAGTCTGAGAAAATCTTCTCAAAATCTAAACACTACCACAGTTGTGACACATCTGTATGGTCTACAAACCTCAAAAAGCTCTTAAAAGGTCTAATTTTTCTTTTCTTCCCATCAGTTTATGAGCCATCCAACCTTATCATTATATGTTCCAGCTAGTCGCAGTCAGTCTGAATGAGCAACCGACTGAATGGGTGATTACTGTGTCACTGTTTGTATGAGTGTGTGTCCACTGAAGAAACCACAAAAGCCATGCGGGTAGAACGAAGTAAGAGTGCCTAATGAGCGGCCAATGAGGGCTGATTTTAGGAGGTAAAAGATTGTCTCGCTAACTTTTCAACCTCATTGGCTACCAAACAGAGGCCTCAATAAGCCTGAAAGGTAAATATATGTGGGCCAAGGAAAAGCTGAGACTTCCTGACAAACTTCCTGACTCCCACAAACTGTTATGCACTTTCCTCTATCTTACTATGGAGGCTAGTGGAGGAAAAAAAAAAAAAAAAAAAAAAAACGTCCTTTGAGCAGTGATGATTCAGTCCAAATAGTCACCGGATGTTTTCAACTGCTGGTATCTGGTAGACCTTTTCAATCAGGGAGAAGAACTGCTGACCAACGCAATTTCACAATATATCCACCTGCAGTGGTTTAATCAATTTCTGAAGATGGAAACAAACGCAGTGCAAAAATCTGTGATGTTGACCAGAGGGAAAATGAACTGACTGCAACAGAATTTCTCTCCTGTTGTCTGTTCTGTGTTAAGTACACTCCAAAACAGATGGACTTGATGATCTGTAAGCCCTGATTGGAGAACTGGAATCTAAAGCTGCTATGTCTAAGGAGAATGAATCCCAGAGTTCTTTTTTTTTTTTTTTTTTGGCTCTGGGTTCTTCTTCAGGAAATAACAAGAATTGAGAGAACACTGAGAACTATGGGACACTGCGCCCTCTATGAACTGAAGCAGTTCAAGCACACACGTCCCTCAGTAAACCCAATTAATCAAGCCTACAGCTTTCCTTTTCCTCTTATTGCTATTCAAGCCCTTGTTGGTCCGGAGCTTCCAACTCCCAGCTCCACAGATGAGACTCTGATGTGAACTACTGCAGTCACCCACCTGAAGTTCATGCACATTAGGTGAAACATGTACAGACACACAAGGGCCAACTGGGTACCTCACTGCTAACTAGCCAGTAATGCTACAAAGCATTACAAACTGACAAATTCTATTTTGAATGAGCTGCCCTGGTATGCAAAGGATAACATGTTGAAATCATGTCATGCCAACAAAAGCACAAAACATTATTAGGTATGGTTTGCTGGCGACCGTAAAAAAAAAAAAAAAAGAAAAAAAAAGAAAAAAAAAAAAACACCATTTGGATGGGATTCTGAGAGCAGGGGCCACATCTATACCCTGCCTGTGTGTGTTTCCTGCTGAGCCCAGCCTTTTCGTGTGTATCTATCTAAATGTTGGGGATGAACAGAAGCCTGTCACTGGTGTCATTCTCCTGACGTGTAGGATTAGAGACCCCCACTGGTGACCTTGTCTGTGCTGCTGTGAACCCAGAGGTGATGTAAATTGTGTCTGTTTGTTCATGTGAGGATGACTTTTGTAAAAAAAAAAAAAAAAAAAAAAAAAATTAAACTAAATAAATGAATAATAACAGAAAAAAACAACAGAAAAATCAAAAGACAGATTTAAAAAAGGAGACAAAAATGGAGGAACTAACTATGTTGTGTCTCAACGGTTTCCTGAAAAATAAACGGGGAACATGCTATTTTTTAGTTATGATCATTATTTTTTTTCATTTTTTTGTATTTCGTTTTATTTTTTGTATTGTGCTGACTCATTCCAGGTAAATGGTAAACTGCACTGTAACCTTCCTCCCCATATTCGTTTCTTTTCTGTCCTACTCATTTCTGATCTGTTCGTTCCTTCTGATTCTCATCACTCCATCCTCGCCTCCCTTCTTTCGGTTTATTCTCTCCCTCTCCTTCCACATTTCTCTCCCTCCCTTATTGCTCCCTCCTTCCTCTTCTATCTCCGTATTCTTTTCCTCTTCTCTCTTCCTTTGTGCAACCCAAAATGGTTTGTATGTGGTTATCAAACAATGCCAGACTCAAAAGCTGTTTATAAATAACATTAAACAGAAAGTGTCCTCAAATGGCTGAGGTGGACTGTGTTTGTTTGCTTCTCTTTTGTCGGGGTGAGTGTATGCACATCTGTCTATGAGCATGCATGTGTGTGGCTAATAGACAGAGCTCCAAAATGAGCCCTGAGGCTGAATGATAAGGCAATGAAAGAAAAGGAAAATGGGTAAAATGTAAAAAAAAAAAAAAGGTAATGAAATAAGTATGCACATTCATCTACTGCAGGGTAAAGGAACACACCCACATTTAACCAGGATATATTTTGGCCTCCATCATGTCCTACTTTCACTCGTACACTCAGCGGCCTCATATAAAATATGCATCAGAATGACTGCTAGCGTGCGCACACACACACACAAACTCACACACATACACACACCTGTCGAGCTGTGTTAGCTTTAAAGGTATGAGGGAGGTGTCTTGTCAGGTCAAGGTGAGGTCAAATACAAAGTTAGTATGTGCAGCGTCCACCTTGATTGTTTGCACTCGTGGTCATATTTATGCATGTTTGTTCGCACGTGGCAACCGTGTGCTGCCGTGTGCCTCCGTGCATGTGTGTGTTCACCGGTGCACCAAGTATGCCCACTGTCACAGCAGATCCAGCCTGACAGCCGGCTAGGGCAGGGGAAGAGGTGTGCCTCTGAGAGACAGTATCACAGCACAGTTTGTAAAACAAAGTTGACAATGGGGAGAGGGAGAGAGAGTGAATGAGTAAGACACAAGGATTTAAAGGTGGAGGGGCGGGTCTATCTGCCAAAGAAATCCATGAAGCAGTTATCAGTACTAAACAGACCAGCAGCCAGCGTAGAGGGGCCGGGCATTACTGGATGGCTGCAGGATCTTTCTATGTGCATACACAGTTGCAAACGGAGTTGGGAGGGTTCCTTTTAAAATGGAATCGATTAAAGGCTACTGTTAAAAATGTGAAGGGTCATGTAACTGTTTGGATTGTTTCATTAAAGTAATTATAACTTATTTCATTGGATATTTTTCTGAGGGAGCAATGTGTACTAATTATAAATTCAAATATAAAAAAAAAAAAAAAAAAAATTCAGATATATTCCATTAGATACATATTAGATTAGAATAAAGAGTTCTGAAGTCATAGCAAAGATGCCAGTGTTCTGGATTGTAAAAATATGCATTGAATCTATTCACAATAATGGTCTGGTGGATTTTACCCATGAAGGCTTTTGTGATTTTTTTCTCTATTTTTAACCTTTATCACTAGCCTGACTGATATGGGATTTTTGGGGCCAATACCGATTTTGGGGGCTAAAAAAAAGCCAATATCTGATATATCAGCCGATATATCAGCTATCAGCTCTATTTATCACCATTTATTATACTATTGTGCTCAGTATCTTACATTCTTAGGTACTTTCCTACATTTTTTTTTAACTTTCTATTTTATTCGTTTATATTTTTAACAATACAAATGAACATTCCCTGAAACAAAGTCCACATCAGTTATCAGACAGAAAGGAAAACAAACATAAAATCAAATGTATGTAACAAGAAATGTGAAAGAAATAATAAATATGTAAATAATAACAAAAGATATGCAGGTTTTGTTACTCATCTTTGATACTGTATATGAGTGTGCATAAAAGTAAAAACACCTAAATTAATCTGGTAACAGGGTCAATTCTCTATATTTCGACAGCCCAGGAGTTATAGATTCAGGTACAGTTTTACAGGCTTCCACCTTTGAATGAACAACTCTGTTTTCATTTGAAGAGATGCAGTTATTTTTTTCCATTACATACACTTGTTTCAACTTTTGTTTCCATTCATTTATTGTAGGTGGGTTTGCTTTTTTCCAGTTTACAGTGATGATATTTTTTTTGCAATCAACAACAATATGTGTAGAATATATTTCAGATCAGCATTTAAGTCCCCGACTGATGAAACATCAACTAGATAAAACAAAAGATTTGATGGTATCTCCATTTTTTAAAATGTTTTCAATCTCCTGTTTGATTTTTTTCCCAGTACTCTAGAATCATAGGACAGTCCCAAAACATGTGTGTGGTCTCCTTTTTTCCCACATTTTCTCCAACATTGTGCTATGGAAGGGTCTTGAACAAAGTTTGAAATGACCAACGGTGTATGAAAATATCTGGTTTTGAGTTTCCAGTCAAATTCTTTCCACTGTTGACTATTTATACTATGACAACCCTTTCACAAATTGTCCCACACCTCATCTTCTATTGTAGTGTTTAGCTCTAGTTCCCACTTATCTTTGATGTACCATGTATTCGGAGATGGATCAGAAGACAGTCTCCTATAAATGTGGGAAACGTGTTTTCTTATTGGTATATTTTTCTCTATAACAGTAATGAAGTATTCTTCTAGGCTGTTCGGGTTCTTAGTAATTCTCTCCTTCTCTTTATGGTTCATGACATAATGCCTGATTTGAAAAATATCTATATAAATCTGATGAAGGGAAACCAAATTGTTGCTGTAGTTGAGAGAAAGACTTAAAATCTGTTTCTTTAAATAGTTTTCTGAAGTATAATACAACCTCTGGAAGCCCAGCTCTTAAAACCCTGATCCCAAATGGAGGGGACAAAATCTACATTTCCCATTATAGGCATAGCCCGGGATAATGAAAACAAAAAGGAGACGAGGCAGCACATTCATTCTTACATTCTCGATACTACCAAATATTTTCCTACATTTAATATACAAATCATGATTGATGTCTTGAAAAGCTAAAATGAAAGTTTAGGGTTGTTAAATTAAAACCCAGAGAAAATGGAGGAAAAAATTAGTAAAATTAGTCAAATATATCATTAACTGAACATAAAAACAAGTGTCTCGATCCACTGTCACTGATCCAACTCCATGGGTTTTACTGGCGAATCAGTGTTGTAGAAGATGACATAGTTTCCATGGTAACTACTGACTGAATCGTAACAGCAAGCGGGGTGGCATTAAATACACTGAGAAAAAGGGATGGCTGGCTAGGCTAGGGCTACTGTACCTCATGACTTGAACACATAAAGACCAGTCGGCATGCCGCTTTGTGATGGACTCACATAAGACCAATGTGAATCAGTGACAGTCAGTCATGCACGTGTGCATGGAGCAGGTAATATGAGTGGTTATGAAAATAATCAACTGGTGTTGGAATCAAACCCAGCACCTTCTTGCTGTGAGGCATGAGTGCGATCCACTGCACCACTGTGTCATGGTGAGTGTGAGAGGGATTGTTTGTCTCTATAAGTCAGCCCTGCAATGAACTGGCGACCATCCAGGGTGTACCCCACCTTCACCCATAAGTAGTTAGGATAGGCTCCAAGCAACCCTAGTGAGGATAAAGCAGGTTCAGAAAATGAATGAATGAATGAAGATAATCATAGCCAGGTGTCTAATGCAACGACTGCACATCCAACTATGAGCTGGGGCTCTGCAATTCCCATGATGCCATCACACATTTAAGGTCCATGGTTATTACATGGCTCTCACAGTTAGGAGGAAAAGCCTCCAGTAGCCCAGAGGTGCATGGCCCAGAGACACGAGAGATTAAATCAATTTGACGATTACCCCGTTTTAAAAATTGTCCGAATTAAAAAATTTAATTTCAATTAAAAATTGATTGATTGCACAGTCCTACCCTCTAATATTTTTTTGGTGTTTTTTTTAATGACATGTTTTAAAGGTATAATATGCAAAATGCTTTTGCTTGTTTCTTGTCACATGACCATGAAGCAGCAGTGGTCATGTGAACCTGACATCAAATGAGAGGCAGCTGCATCAGCAGAAAAACTAAAAATAAAACTATCGCACAAATAGATGCGATTCAACCTTCACACAAAAGGGCAGGAAATATTACGAATGAATGCACAGTTTTCTCCTGCCTGTGCCTGCGATGGCTGTGAAGTTTGTGTAGTTCAATGTGTTTCATTTCATCTCGTCTAGCAGACAGACTCACCTGCACTGAGAGATGAGACCGCTACACTTTTACACAGTCTCACCCACCTGCACAACCTGAAATATGTCGTTATCAGCTGGAGGTGGACACATACTGCCCTAATGTCCACGATCACAAACGTACCGGACACAACAAAACACGATGAGCGCGGATAGATCACTATACCCTGGGTAGCCATAAGTGATGACTACAAGGGATTATTATTGTATGAGTACTTTATTCATTTATGAATGTCTTAAATATTTTACCTCAAACTGGGCAATAAAGCAAACCCCCCCCACTAAACATCCTCTACATAAGTTCTTTAAATAATATATTGAGATGTAACTCCTTTATAATCACCAACATTTTGTTTAGCTACAGAAATTCGATAATTTTTGTCATTATCTGTAAATGCAATATTTGTCAGCCTGTAGTTTACTTAGATGTAACCACTTACTCTCCAACAACGGTTATGAAAGGGGGTTTGGTTCATCATTACATGTTTCCTAAAAAAAGCCTGGCTCCCAGTTTACACATGCACGCCCATAATGAGTGGCATTTAAAATGACAGAACAGCCTCAGTTTGAGTGAGTTCAGGAAAAGTAATGAAATATGAATCAGTTTCTAAAACAGAACATACATTAGTGAGTCCACATTAATTATACAAGAACCAAAAATCTGCTTTTACTGATTTTTTGGCCCCTTGGTTGCAGTAGAATCAAGCTGTAAACAAGTTAGAAATTAAGATGGTACTTGTTAAGAAAGTGTCGCCTGTTCACACATGCATCATTTGACTGAGGCTTGGAATTGTGTTTCCTGCACGTGGGAGTGGGGACCGTACTACCAAACAAAATGTAACCATAAGCGTGGTATTATTATTGTAATTCCTTTGGACAAAATCAAAATACTGAAAGAGGCTATTCAACAATTAACTTATAAGGACCCATTGTGACATATGTGTCACATCCCAAATAAATGTTTCTCTATATTTAACTGTCCTTCAGTGATTTATTGCTATTTATTGTAATATTATCTTCTCTGTGTTGTGAAAATCAGGTATTTTTCAACATTTAATTGACAAATC
>JAPTGZ010000007.1:25707242-25718495 GCA_029814645.1 Fowleria isostigma | reverse complement strand
CCCCCCAAACCCCCCCCCCCGGGGGGGGGGGCCACATGCGCTCCCTTATGCGTACGTACCCCCCCCCCAGCTCAACTTTATGCAAATGAGTGCATTAATGTGACGTGTGTATTCAACAGCTGAGCAATGCCTGGGTGGTCCATCATGACATAGGACGACTGCACGTCGATGGAGTCCTACAGGGAATACGTAACGAGTCATGAAAAAAGTGTCCGAAGTTGTTGCTCTTGATATAAGTGATAACACAAATACATTCACAGACATAAAGTTTTTAAGTGATTACAAGGGAAAAAAGAAAGAGCCCAGTCACACCCATCCACAAACGAGACACTCCCACAGTGCGCTCTTTTGGGGGGCTGTGACACGCAAGGGCGGAATCCACGTCCTTTGCTAGTGGATCAGCAGTGTTAGAGGGTGAGGAGTTCGGACATCTGGGGGGACTTGGAGTAGAATCGCTGCTCCTCCACGTCCAGAGGAGCCAGCTGAGGTGATTTGGGCATCTGGTGAGGATGCCCCCTGGATGCCTCCCTTGGGGGTAATGGACTGGGAGATTGACAGGCGGATCAGGGCGGCATCTGCAGTGATGCAGACACTAAACCGGTCTGTTGTGGTAAAGAAAGAGTTAAGCTGTAAGGTGAAGCTCTCAATTTACCGGTTTGAGTTAGAGATAGGCTGAGGAGCCTGGACATCAGGGAGGGACTCGGAGCAGAGCGGCTGCTCCACCACATCAAAAGGAGCCAGCTGAGGTGGTTTGGGCATAGTGAGGATGCCTCCTGGATGCCTCCCTTGGGGGTGTTTTGGGCATGTCTGTGTGGTAGGAAACCTTGGGGCTGACCCAGGACATGCTGGAGGGATTATAACCGTGGGCTGGTCTAGGAACGCCTTAAGAAGAGCTGGTGGGAGTGGCTGGAGAGAGGGCTGTCCGGGCTCCTCTCCTGAGGCTGCTGCCCCCATGACCCACACCCGGATAAGTAGATGAAGATGATAGGGGGAAAAAAAAACAGATTTAAAAATGTATTAAAAAATTTAAGTTCAACTTACTTTTCCCAAAATGTAATCCTATCTATGTTGAGTCATTGCAATCTATAAACCCAGTGTGGTTGAATTAAACCAATATTTTTTCTGCTAAATTGTTAACAAAGAAACCAACAAAGAAACAAACCGAACAAAAAAACAATACTCCTTGAAGACCTAAATTTTTTTTTTCTTTTTCTTTAGTATTAGTATTATTATTATTATTATTATTAGTAGTAGTAGTAGTAGTAGTAGACTGGTCTCTGCATTTTGCATTTATGTGAATGTCAGGTATTTTCCTATATTTAAATGTACTGATAATATAGATGTTAAAAAAAAGCTCAGAAAAAAATTGAAGATTATATCAGGACAGAAAACTGAAAAATAAGTGATTTTTTCCCCTCAGTAAATTATACATGTGGTTGAACCTTAAAACAAGCATCTGCAACCACTGTCATTGTCAAACTACATTGGTTTCATTGGTGAATCAAGTTTGTAGTAGATGACAGTGTTTCAATATTTACTCTGAACATCAAAATAAGATTCATCTGATGCTGCTGAAAAACTGGGGAACTGCATTTTACCTGAAATATTTAACTGTATTGACAGGATTATTGGCTCAAAAGTTATTAAACGTTTTAGATCTGTATAAGATTTTAGCTGCCGGCGGCTCTGACGGTTGAAAATGTGCTATCAAATTGTGTGAAAATATCCAACTATCCCATTCCTTATGTGGCAGCAGGATATGTTCGGCTGACTGTTTCCAGCTGAGACTGTCCTGCTGATTGGCCGATCACTGTGGGTCAGCTCCACATAAAAAGGGGGGAGTGGGGGTTCCCTCTGGAAGCCCCTTTGCTCTTTGGTGGCGATGCGTTTCTAGGTTGCCTCACTATGGGTCTCTTCACATCCGGGCACACCTGCCGCTGCGCTCGTACAGGTATGTTTGGAGACACCGATTTTGTGTTTAATTTAGAAATTTTGTGTTTAATTTAGAAGGTTAGTTTTAGGTTTAACATGGGGGTTGGGTTAGTTAGGGTTAGTTTAGGGTTATGGTTAGTTCTATGTTTAAGGTTGGGGTTAGGTTAGTTTTAGTTTTAGGTTTAGGGTTAGAGTTAGGTTTGGAGTTAGGCTCAGGGTTATGGTTACATTTAGGGTTAGTTTTAGGTTTAGGGTTATGGTTAATTTTAGGGTTAGGTTTATATGAACCAAAAATCTTAGCATAAATTGACATGCAATCAAATGACGTTGAAAAACACCAAAGGTCTAAAATGCGTAGGTTAGCGCACACAAATAGTAATAATAAATTTTATTTATAAGGCACTTTATATTTTAACAAGAAAATCTCAAAGTGCTACAAGTCATTAAAATAAGCTAAAAACAGTTTAAAGCAATAAAAACATCAAAAGTCAAACAAATCACACATTAAAAGATTTGCCATAAGATCAGTGTCCATATGATCAGTATGTGCATCAATCACTATAACATCTAGTTTTATGTGCAGTCAATAAAGAGTCGTACATGGACCACAGCACTAAAATGGTACTTTCACAGCATTTCTGCTTCAGCCTTTACTCTGACATATGTAGTTAAAATAACTTCCCCCAAAGAGTACGCCGTGTGTTCTCCAACCCAGCTAATTTATTTTCAACAATTCTGGGACAGTCAGCAAGACGGAGGGGCAAACATCAATTTCTGGGGGACAAAGAATAGAAGCAGGTGGTGCATAAAGGAAGAAGAGGAAAACTGTGGCAGCGGAGAGGCCGCCCCCCCGTCTGTCTGCCCCCCTCTGTGCTCAGTTGTGTTATAGTTTAGTTAAAAGGGTTTTCACAATAAGTCAAATCTGACACGAGTGCTGGATTTATGTAAGGACACCAGACTTGATCTTCATTTGCTCTGTTTTCTATCCTCTCATTCTCATTTTGTTTTCTCTCATCTTGTTTTGTGTCTTTTCCACCTGTCTCCTCTCGTATCTTTGTTTCCTTCTGCCTCATCTTGTGTACTCTCTATTTCCTCTTGTTTTCATTCATTTCCTTCCATTTACTCTCATTTACTCTTGTTTCCTCTCTTTTCTTCTCATTTTCTCAGTTTCTTCTTATTTAATGTCCTCTTGTCCTGTTTCACCTTGTTTTCTCTGGTGTTTTCACATCTTCAATTTCCTCCTGTTTTATTTCCTTTTCTCCTTTTTTGTCTCATCTCATTTTGTGTTCTCTGTGTTTCCTCCTGTGTCTTCTTACCTACTTTTTCCCCTCATTTCCTATGTTACCACTCCTCTCATTTCCTCTCCTCATTTTCTCTCCTTTTTTCCTCTCCTCTCCTCGTTTCCTTTTTTCTCTCCTCTTTTTTCCTCTCCTCTCCTCTACTCTCCTCTCCTCTCCTCTCCTCTCCTCTCCTCTCCTCTCCTCTCCTCTCAAAAAGCTGATTTAACACTTTACAGAAAACGGTTTTGGATTCAGGCTATTACTGCTATTCATGTTTCTATGTTTCTATTTTTGAGTGTAGAAATTCATAAACACTTAAGCAGCCACATAGGAAACCTGAGGCTATGATGAAAGATAAGGCTGATATACCGTAATTACAACATTTTCCGAATTGGAAAATGCTGCGGATATTGCATAAATAATGACACTGATGTGTGTTGGAATGTTCCAGCAGCAGGTTTATGTGATACAATTATAAATAAAAGACCATTTCTTATAACACTCACTTCATTTTGACAACCTTTATTCTCCAATCCCCTTTTTAATATGGTTTATCCAATTATTCTTGGAAATTTAATTAAAATGAGGCTGCAACATTTTCTGAGGTTGTGCATTCAGGTTCGTAGTCTCCAGCGTTGTTGATCGCTACCTCCTGCATTGATAATCTGGCTAAATAACTGAGCTTCAGACATGTGGTGTTTCTGTGATTAGCCATATCCCTCTGGGAGAGAGATTTATGAGCTTGAGGCTGCATTTAAAAAAAAACAAAAAACCAAAAAACCCCACAAAACAATTCCAAGTCACATAGCAGGTTGTGAAAGCTCAGCTGCACGACAGGAATGTTCTACAATTTTAGCCTTTTCAAACACCTCTTTCATTTTTGCTCTTTTAATCCTCCTTGCATGTTACATTTAAAGGCTGAATGATTGATTAAATATTAAACTCCACCTTTATGTTAAGAAAGGCCTCTTGATAACACCTCACTGATGTCTGTGTTATTAATCTGCACAAAAAGCATTCACAGTCTCCGCCCCACGCTCCCTCACATTGGGTTCGTTATGTACTGCACACTCAATGCATTGCATCCCATAGGGGTGTAATTGCATTTGTGGTGTAAACTGGGTAATTAGCCTTGTCTGTACTTAGCTCTCAGCTGGAAACACGGAGAGGATCGTACAAACAGACGGAAACATCACCACATCTGCTGACTCGGATTCTGTAGCAGAGTAAAACAACTCCTATAAACAAATCATTACAAAACACGTGCTCCCCTAATGAGAAAAATCCATGAACTGAACATACAATCGCCATTATTCTCTTTTATGTTCACCCTCCCCCATCTGGAAAAGCTTTTCATGGGAAAATAAAAGTACTGCACAGTGGTTGTGTCTGTGAGCTGATATACATTTATGTGTGTTTCTTATGGAGGTTTTTTTTTAGATAGTCTATTAATGTAAATACCTTATTAATGTTCCTCAGTGCTGGAAAGTAACTTATAAGTACTGTACTTTATTTTCCATTTTTATGCCACTTTAGTTTTCCACTACATGTAATACATGAGTATTATAGGCTTTTAGAGCTTTTGTTACTTTTAAAAGGGGTAATATTTTTCCAAACCCTCTTTTCTTAGCCTTTGGTACATTTATTTGTACATTGATAAGTTGATAAACTTTGAGTTTGAACCCTCCAGGTGCTGCAGATTTATTTTTATATTCATTTTGGCAAAAATCAAGTGGATTTCTGCAATCCACTTTAATTTCCTCTTATTTTGTTACATTTATAAGTAGTTAAGTTTCTACATTTGCACATATAATATCAAGAGTTCTGATTAACATCTCTCCACGCATGACATCAGCAGCAGCGGCTGTAGCCAGGCTAATTTCCGGTTCAGTTTTAAACACATCTAAAGCATATTTACACCTAATTTTACACACACCCGCCTAAGAAAGGGTGTCTTTAACACCTTAACTGGTTGGTCTGATTATGACTATGATTTTAGTGATTTTGAAGAGATTGCTAGGTATTTTTACTGGCGGTGCTAAACGCAACACTAGTTCATTGTCTAATTTCCGGTTTAGTTTTAAACACATCTAAAGCATATTTACACCTAATACTTCTACACACCCAACTAGGAAAGACTTGTGTAGACCTTTAAATCTTAACTAGCTTGTCTGATTGTGATTTCAATGCATTTGTACAGATTTCTGTTTTGTTTTTTTTTGTTTTTTTTTACTTGTGGTGGTAGACGCCAATTCAGTGATTACATGTCTACAATGCATTGATTCCTGCTTCGATTTAAAGGCATTTTAAGCATATTTAGACTGGCTTTTTCAACACAATCCTGTAAAAACACAGTATTGCAAATTAAAGAGGGTAAATGATGCTTAAACTTATCTTTCCTCAGTCTCGATCAGTCGAGTTTCCCAGGTTCACTTAGCAGATTTGCGAATGACTGCGGTAAAGTTATTATCAGAAGTGGTGGTTCTTGTTGGTTCTTTTTCTCTGTCCTCCTCCAGGTCAGACTCTGAATCATAATTATGAGGCTGAAGGACACAGTTTGCCGTTGTTGCTAAAACCACCTGTCTACTGTCCAATGGTGGAACATGTCAGTACCGGGCCGGAGGCGGCGCTTTTTTTTTTTCTTTTTCTTTCTTTCTTTCTTTCTTTCTTTCTTTCTTTCTTTCTTTCTTTCTTTCTTTCTTTCTTTATTGCAGCTTTCTTGTAGCAACCAGTAACAAAGGATAGGCAGTATAGACTGGGCACTTTACACCCATTAAAGCTTGTTATTACATCGCTTTACGACATACACATGCCCACAACAGCGGGGTTTTAAACACACAGCTCAAAGATGTAAGGATTCAGCACCATGGACAGCGACAACACAACCTACCAGGCCCTAACAACACAACACAACACAACACAACACAACACAACACAACACAACACAACACAACACTGATACTGACCACGGACTCATTAAGAACTATTACAATAACTAAAACGTTTTAGAAAATTGGCACAGCAGTCCACAACTTTATGTACAGTCCCAAATTCAACAAGTAAACCTGCTCACCACTAATCACACGGTGAGCCAGTTCGTCCACAATGCGCTGTATGTCCATGGTTTTGGTTCACTCAGTCTCAGTGAACAACATTGCCAGTCCACTGACTGGCGGGACAGGAGAGACTCCTGTCCATTAGTAGTTCCTCAGGTAGTTACCTCCGCCAAGGCGGTGATGTTTTTGTGGTGTTTGTCTGCCTGTCTGTTTCTTTGTTTGTTTATTTGTCTGTTAGCAACTTTACGCAAAAACTACTGGACGGATTTAGAGGAAATTTCAGGATTTCTTTTAAAGGACTCTTTAACATTGTGAGATAGGACCATTTTTGGCATGTGTGCATATAACTCCAAAAAAAAGAAAAAAAAATAGTCAAGGCACTACTTTGGTGTGAGTTACAAAATGGGGGGAACTATGATACTTGGTGGAGGTCGGCGCTCTCCAAGTTCTTTTCTATTTTTTTATTAGTTTTAATTTTAAGAATGAGCAGTCAGAGGTTGCAGCGGTGACTGGGAGGGTCAAAAATAAAAGGAGGGCCGTGCAAACTTTGCTAAATTTGATTTTACTGCTGGGGGGGAATCTATATAAGCACAAACACATACTATCCTGTGCTTCACCTTTACTCCTTGAAAAGGCATTGCATAGCGCCAATGAGCCAGGGCCTGACACCCCCCCCCCAGCAGTTATAAAGAAAACACTGAAAATACCCATTCATTCATTCATCTTCTGAACCTACTTTATCCTCACTAGGGTCACGGGGGTCGCTTGGAGCCTATCCCAGCTACTGAAGATGTTTATTTTATTACAGTTTGTTTACTTGCAGCAGGAAGTTTCTCACAAATTTATCAAGAAATTAGCATTCTAATGCAACATGCTGAGTTTTGTCTGTTTACTGAAATCTGTCATGACATGTACACCAAAATGTACACTTATGCACTCAGCAGTATTCTGAAGATATTTACTGATGAATTTGTAAATAAATCATTCCTGGCCTGATTTATGTGACATTTTAATTGAAAAAATATGGTGAAGATCTATTTTCTTTAAGGCTATGAACAGTATATTTTAATATCCTAGATAATGAAAGCAGATAGCTTGTGTAAGTAATCAACTGAGGAAGTTTCATGGTGATATCTATTATTTAACACTTTTACCCTACTCACCTGTAGTGTCTTGCTTTAACAAAATAACATTTGACTGGTCAACACTTTCTCAAAATAAACACAACAACCTGCTTTTTACTATGATACTCTGATTTTTGTTTTCCAGTTTTCAGGCAGTCGTCTTCTGTGTAATTGTAATTCATTAGACTTTATTATCCAGACCCCTCTCTGCACCTGGTAAAAAAGTCAAACCATCTCACCAGGTGTATCTAATCCATCAGATAAGCATAACAAACAGGGCAGAATTATCCCAGCCATGTTCCTCTGTGATCAGATTAGAGGCTATGAAGATAGCAGCTTAAGACAGTTATCTAGTGGCTCATCCTGAAGACTCTACAGCAGCACACAGCTGTGGTTTCACACTGACTATATGAAAGATGAGCCGCTGTACTGTGATGTGAATATGAATGTTAAAAAAATACTAAAATGATTTTGAAATCTTCATTCATATCATCTTGCGCAGCTGTCATGCATCTACCCTCTGTGAACAGTAGGGCTGTAATAAAATTTTAGATTTTTCGACTGCTCATTCTTTTGCTGCTCTAGGATCCAAATGTGAAACCAGGCTGGAAGCAGACGATGGGGATTTGAGCACAAAGTCCAAACACACATGCAGGGAACATGCAAGTAGGTGGATTTCAATGGGTTGAGAAGCCAAACAACGTGCAAGGCAGCTTGGACAATGTGACAAAAACCACAAGAGGCAATGTCAGCTATATTTGTTCAGAGACATTAACGGGGGAGCAGGGTGCAGCTGGAGAGGCAGGCAGCAGGTCATGGGAGATGATTAGGGAATCACCGACAGGTGTGCATAGGTGTGAACATACTAAGAGAGCCATGTGGACACATGAGGATTGACTGAATCTGTGTCCAAATCACTGTCACTAGTCCTATTAATACCCCACATATTCAGTGTTTGACTATAAGAAGCAGCATTACCTGCCAGCTCCAAAATCCATTGTCCTTATAGAACAACAGGTGTCAGCCCCTTTCCTACAAAAATATGTTGTCATTTTAGCTTTCTGCAAACAGTTGACAATTTTGGAAAAAGAATGATACATATCAACATTTTTACTAATGGTTTATCAACTGTTTTAACCAGTCATGAAACTGCTGTGTTTAGGTTTAGACCCTGAAAACAGGTTTAAAATAACACTTTTCTAAATCTAGGATTAAATGAAAAGATCTGCATTAGTTTGGAAACAAACCCAATCCAGTATTTTCAAATAAATTTGATTTCTACCCCAAAAACATGGATATAGCATATAGATAGGAATGTGGCAATAATGCATATTTTTATTTCACTAATATTTACATTATGTTATATTTGTGGTTTGCATAAACACATTTAATTGGGTTTTGAAAGTTGGGTCAGGAATATATTGTAAGACAGAATGCAAAAATGTAGCTCAGTTACATTTACTTCATAATATATGCAGTATTATTGCTATTGAGTGTTAACTAGTGATCTGCATAAAACCAAAGACTCTTCAACTGTTGGCACACTTCCAATATTGATTTGAAAAAAAGCTGTTTTCAGAAAAACATGTTTTCTTAAATAAATGTTGCTGTGAAAGCAAGAGATTGTCTAAATTCTTGGATTTGTTGATGTTTTTGGAATAGTACTAGAAATTTACAGCGAAATGTACAAATTATGAATCCAGGACATTGCTATAGTTCTGTAAAAGTGAAGCCATTTACTGTTGTTTACAGACACGTAAAAAATAATAATTAATCCATGTAAAACATATCATACTTTTTTTGATCAGTGAAAAAAAAAAATCATATATTAAAGGCAGCTATTTTAAAAACTGGATATTTTATCGAGTGATTCAAAAGTCTCCAGTAAACAGCATATTTTTTTGTAGCCCCACTTTGACAGAAGTGACGTTTTTCACCTCTACTTTCAACTCTAATGTAGGGAAACGTCCATCAAAGAACACACCGTGTGTGTGTGACTGTGTTTTTGTGGCAGTCAGGTGACATTTTTTCCACTGTGCACAGCTTATTTTCCCACCTACCGATATTTTGTTGATTTCCAGTGAACTTAACTGCACCATGGCAGGTGGGTAAATAGCTGTGGCAGTAGCAATCATAAGAGCGCAGCAATTTGGATGTCATGTATTACAGGTATTTGTGCTGCAATCACACACCCTCTTCACATCACTTATACAGTATGGGGCCCAAATAGACTATTTTTTTTTTCTGAATTTTTACAAAGTTGTTTAAATATGAAAGGACAATGAAAAAGCTTAAAAAAAAGTTTGAATGGTACTTTAAAGGAGCCATCTTTCCAAAGGTGCACTTTTCATTCCATTGTACAGTATATTTCCCCTGTTAGCCCATCACGCCATGATTTTAGAAACTGCATTTGTCAGGAGTGAGCTGGTCCTCTTCGACCCAGAGTCCTATTGCATTGTGGCAAAATATAAAGAAATCATCCAAACCTTAAAAAATATATTCCCACAACTCTTCAAAAAGTCTGCTTTCACCTTGACAGGTTTGAAAGTACAGTCTTCATCTGTGCCAGTAATAGAAGCCACATTTACTGTAACTTAACACTCAGCACCACACAGCCGCCAACTTGTGCAGAAAGTTAACATAACATGAGGATGAGTAGATGACTGTGTTTCACTTTCATTCAGTTAAAAAACAAAACTAAAACTATTTCACAGGGAGCAACTGGTGTTCAGCAAACCAAAGGGACTCATGGAGAGAGCATGGACCATCGAAAAAAAACAAACATCCACACACACCCCTGTTAGAAAATATTTAAAAGCCTTTATTCATGAGGACTTGCAGGTTAATTCATAAGGGCCGGAGTTAAAAACACACCAACGCGTGTCACCATGACACCCTGAAGAAGGCACATGACAAATTGTCTTGATGTATTTTTAACTCCAGCCCCTATGAATTAACCCATAAATACCCAAATATCCACTGGTGACCATAAGCATCTACTGATCCAAACTGTTTAATAACTTTAGAACAACTAATCCTGTTAATACATATAAATAACTAGTGTAAAATGCAGTTTGCCATCTATTCATGGTCATCAGATATGTCCCATTTGGATATTCAAAGGGTCTGTAGTTACCATGGAAACTCTTGTCTTGTCTTCTGTAACATTGGTTCAACACTGAAACCTACGAATTATGTTCAGGTAATGATATATTTAACTGAAAACGTCACTTTCGAGTCAGCTTTTGCTATTTTTGATAAAATAACCCTCAAATTTAATCTCACCATGATGATTAAAATACAGGATCCGTAAATTAAATATTGGAAAATGCTTCATTTTCACTGAAAAAAAATCCAACTTAGAGAGGATAATAGTATAATAAATGGTGATAAATCACTTAAGAAAGGTTAAGTAGAGAGAAAAAATTACTTGGAACCTGACAAAAAAATAACACTTTATGGGTTAATCTAAAAGTCCTCATGAAATAAAGGCTTTTAATATTTTCTAACCAAGTGAGTGCCTGGATTTTTGTCTTTTTCCAAAAGATAACAGTATTTAACTCTTAAAGACTTAAACAGTCACCAGTGATCACAAATCTCTTCTGATCTAAAATGTGTAATAAGTCTTGAACCACTAAACGTATCAGTGCTTTTGATAGCTCATGTAAAATGTAGTTTCTCAGCTTCTCGTCAGTATCAGACATTTTCACATTCAGAGGCTCCACAGTAAACATGGAAACACCAGTATCCTCTGCAACACTGATTCACCAGTAAAAGCCACGTCGTCTGATAGAATAGAATAGAATAGAATAGAATAGAATAGAATAGAATAGAATAGAATAGAATAGAATAGAATAGAAT
>JAPTGZ010000007.1:25635554-25654465 GCA_029814645.1 Fowleria isostigma | reverse complement strand
TGTCTATCTTTCTGTCAGCAACTTTACACAAAAACTACTGGATGAATTTTGAGGAAATTCCAGGATTTTTTTTTTTTAAAGATTCTTTAACATTGGGAGATAGGACCATTTTCAGCATTTGTGCATAAAACTCCACAAAAAAAAAAACAAAAAAAAAACAAACAGGGTACTGATACAAATAAAGGTAGGATTATTACTTTGTGTGACTCACAATATAGGAGGAACTATCATGCTTGGTGGAGGTCTGCGCTCTCCGATGCTTTTGTAGTTTTTGCATGTATCAATGAAATATCTTAATCAAGCTGAGTGAATATTTTGTGTTTGTTATTTTGGAAACAAATACACTATAAACACTTGCTGTTAATGGTCATTTCCATGGAGAAATCAAAAGTTTTATCTAATTTCACAAGGGGGGCTAACAACTTTGGCCTCAACTGTATGAGGTTGAAAGCAGGCCCAAAGAGCACATTATGATAATAAAGAGAGAAAGGATTTTTCAATTTTACACTTTATTACAGCTTTATTACAGATCTGCACCAACTCCTTGGAGCAGAATAGAAATACTGAATATATCTACACTACAAAATAATATACTTAGGATGTATTATTTATACAGGTGACTAGCAGTTGCAGTGTGGCCTACAAAAAGCTCAGCAGGTGAAACCTTTTTCCTGTTCAGGGTTTTGCAGAAAACCATGTCTGTCTTCATAGATCAAGAAAAACATTATGGCCAACACAAAGTATTGTAGCAACCCTGTTATTGAATAGTAAAGCACATTAGTCACTTATATGTACATTCAATAAATATTATTGAGACTGAATCTACATAGAAAGTCAGATTTAAGCCTTGTACAAAACTTTGAAATTCTCTCGTTATTCAATTTACACTGACTCAGACTTTGACTTGTGTTTAAATCTATCTGTTTTCAGCATGAGCCTCAGCACAGAGGAGCCAATGGCAGGGAACTGTCTTTACTCATTTGACTGACAGCAGAAACCTTCAGGACACAAAAAATATTTTATGAAGGGTTCAGAGAGAACATGGGAATTGCTAATATTTATTGCATTTTAATTGAATATTAATTAATATTAATTTCAAATTCCCCACCCACTACAGTGAGCAGGAAAAGTTTTCACTGAGGGTATTTCATAAAAGTTTTAACACGTCATTACAGGTATCTGTAGGAAGTTTTGAAGTTATAAACAGTAGGATAATGGGGTGATTCAGACTGCTGACTGCAGAGACTGTGCTTCAGTAACAGATGTTTCCTGTGCAGATTGAAGGTTAGGTTAATCAAGTTTACAAACCCACGACGTGGACCCAAGAATCAGCTTTATTTCAGATGTTATTTGTCAGTGCATCATCAACAAAATAATATCGAGCAGACTGGAAATAGAGCACATGGAAATGACCAAATTTAACCCCATCTACACTGGCACATCCAATATTTTCCCCATCACAGAGATAAGACATTATTGCCAGGTACTGAAACGAGGCACTGGTAGAACGAGTATGCTCATCCTTTCTCTCTGAATTAACCCTCCCTCTGACCCCCGTCATAATGTATTCTTTCAGGACATTTGGTACAGAACTGGCTGATATGTGCCTACCCATTAATTCTGTTTTTCACCTTCTACATTTATAACTTCCATTGCCTGGGTGGACGCCGCAGATAGAGAAATCACCCTGCAACTGACAACCCACATGTTCAAATCCTGGCAACAGCTTGCGTGCCTCTTTCCCTGAAAACATGGCATTTCTTTTACAAGGACGACATGAGTGAGGTGTATGTGCTGTATGCATATGTGGAGGCTTAATGAGTGGCATTTCCATTTTCCAAATATTGACATACACTCCTCCAACACCTACATTGCATGAATGCACTATTTGTTAAACTGTAGTTTCTTTTAAATTGCAATTTTCAAACTCAATAAACTTGGCAATATTTTCCCAAAACACTGTCGGATTTTCTTCAACTAAATACTGCTTTGGAAATGTATCCTCCACAAAAAGATATAACATATGGTTGCAGAATAATACTTCATTTTCTATTTTTAGTCCTTTGTGTAGGCTGAGAGACATGTCATCATCTGAACACTTCAATCTGCTAATTAGACTGACAAAATATCTGTCAAGCTCAGCTGATCATCAATGTTTGTCAGAAAAAAAAACGGAGCAAGAGTGGGATAAAGTCAAATGTGCCTTCTCTCCCTCTCCAGGGTTTCTCGTCAATGAAAAACCGCCTGCCTGTTCTATACCTGTCCGTTAAACTGTTTTGATCTGTAGAAAATGCAGAAAATGAAAAAAGAAAATGTCACTGATGAACTTTTCCACTTACCAATGATTGCATCTTTGTCTCTGTTCTCCAGTTCTGCTATGGGAACAAAGTCACAGAGCACTTCTGGGACACCCTGGCTGTCATCACACGGCACAATGGAGGACTGAGCAGTGAGTGTCATTTCATAGTCATTCTTCAGTGTCGTGTACTGTTTGTTGGCCACCTTCAATGAAGCCTTGGAAATATAGTACACCTACAACAGATGGGAGACCACGGAGAATTAGCATTATTAAATTAGACCTCATCAAACTGCCTATTTCCTGTGAATGTCAAGCAAATTGGACCACCGTTTATTGATCCTGCAGAGGAAATTACCATTACAATGCTGCTGTTCCATGCAAAGCTCGTAATAAGAATGGAAAACCTTGAGGTCTGACTAAGATGTGGTGTCATATCAGCCCCATCACTTTTCTAATTCACCAGAAAATAAGAAGCAGCTGAGAACGAGTCTGCTAAACAGCACAATTTAAACTCAATCTGCCAGGCACACTTCTTCATTTACTCACCCAACTCTCTGATATCCCCCCCTCTCTCACTCTTCATTTGTTTCTGCGGCGTTCTCCCCCTTCCCCTCCATCCCTCCCTCCCTCTCCGATTTACCGCACACAGAGATAGAAGCATGAAACAAATGTGATAAGCATTCTGGTCGTTCAGTGCCAGTCACACCCACTCACTGTTCTGTCAAAACGCAGATCACGAAGGGAAGAAGGATTCATTGCCTTATTTATCTTTGGAGGGCAGAGGGCACAAATTGGATGTAAGGCTGTGCTGGGAGTCGCTGCCAGTGGCTGATACCTGAGCCAGTGTACCTAGCAAAATGATGGCCAGGGTTAATTGAGTTATTAAGCTCTGAGGGCTAGACAGTGTTGAGCAAGAGCTTCAACATGTGTTTTACCTGCCTGTAATTGCACAGGAGTAGGAGAACACACAAAGGGCATGTTCAGTGTGTTGAGACACAACAGCATCCCTTAACATACATAGCATCACCTACGGCTGTTGTGCATTTAAGAAAATGTATAGTATGGGATGATAAAAAAATCTGTTGTTTCATATTACGCTGTCATGAATCACTTGTTTAATAGCAATATTGTTTTGTCATCTGGGTGACAGTTTTTCATTCTTCCAAATACGGCACAGAGACAAGCAGAGAATTTGCATGAAGCAACACAAACAAACATGTTAGAGACTGACTGCGACACAGAATGGGGTAATTATGAACAAAACCAACCAGCAAAAACAAAATAAGGGGCTTGAACCTAAAAGAGGGGCCGTTTCTGCCAGATGGAATGAACAACAGTAGTTTGTTAATTATGAGGCAGGCTGATTGAGGTAACTGACAGAAAACCAAAACCCTCTTTCACTACCTATGCAGCAGTGGAGAAAAAACAATTAATACTGTTAAAAAGTCCTGATTGTGTGGGTTTTCATAGTTTTGTCTCATTCAGACTTTATGTTTACATTCAATTCATCTGTCATATTCTGAAATCTTTTTTTAATCTAAATTTTCATGATTAATACATGTTTGTGACCTTGCAAGCATCTGAAATAAAGGGAGATAAATATACAGCTCTAATTTGTCAATAATAATGCAGAAAATATAAATTATCAAACAGCCTTTTAGATGCAGTCATTGAATACTAATTGGATATGTTTGCTATATTATGAGATATATCATTATCTATATATGAAATGACCCATAACATGAGATTCTGCTGAAGGCCTTTATTGGTTATAAAAATTAATTATTCAAAATGAATTATTTTTAAATGTTCATTAGGAATACATGCTTGCTGTATATGATTCTTTGTGTTTTCCATCCCTCCAGCCATGTCATAGTTCAGTGTCAGTTACGTAACAGAAGCTGGAGAGATTACATGGCCCGATGAAGGACAATACGCAGATGTTTGTTGACATAGGGTTGTGCCTCTCCGATTGAAAGATGATCTAATTAAAACAACTGAGCCCCCCAGACTTTGAAACTGGCTGGTTTAGCAAAAGGTTTCATATGCATTCGTGCTGATGTGACTATAATTATTTTATCAATCTATGTAATAACAGGCAAAGACACCATAATATGCATCATCTTAATATCTATATCAAATATTATCTATCATGTGTCAGTTACTGGGGACCAGACACTGGGGTCCTGGAGGAGGAACGCAAATCCTCTGAAGATAGCAGAGTGCACAAATGATGCAGTCACATATGAGACATAAAAGCTAATCTCCAGATTACTTTAACAACAGAAAAACAATATGTATTTGTTGGTTTCAAATTATACTTATGAGAACAGTCCCGGTCTTATATATCCTACCAAATCCTCAATACGTCTCAGAAATATACAGTATGTTTCTGTAAAATATGACTTAATAAATCCCTTCAACTAAATCCTCTAATACTTGCCTCTGGCTCATTCATTGGCTAGAAGTTCTTGCAGGCATGAGAGGATTTGGCAGAGGGGGTTTATTAGGCACTATTTTACCAATGATACATATGTTTGAGCGGCTCTGTGCATATAAATGGATACCTGAGACTAAGATGTAATTTAAATTGCCAAGTAGTATGTGAATTTTTTATAGCTTTTGAACAGCCTGAATAGCCAAACTGACCATCAAGTCAGACTCATAAAAGCAAATGCAACACTGAACCCCTGTTTAGACAGCATGGGGAGAAACATCTCCTGTGGTATGCTCAGTCTGGATGATGGAGCAGATATACACAAGTATCATTTCTGGGGAAAAGTTTTCCAGATGCTCTTATCGCTTCAAGTTTGGATCTGCTCACCTTGCCTTGCTCCACTAGAGAGAAAAACTTGTCCACTTCCTTGTTGAAGGCTGTGATCTTGATTTCACCCTGTTGACCAGCACATTTCCATTGAACGGCATTTCATTTTACGGATTAAACGAAAAACAACCATGTGTGTCATATGTTGACATAGACAGACATTCTGGCCTGTTTTCTGCTGTACTCACACTCTCGTCCACTATCTCAAAGGAGAAGAGCTTTCCTTCTCCTCTTGAGTTACTCCAGGTGCGGATACTGGACTTGTTGGTGACTCGTGCTCTTATAGTCCACCTAGAGACATGGATATAAAACACATTTCTGAGAGTATGTTGTTGCAATACTCAAATAACAAGTGTCAAGCATTAAGTGGCAGGAAACCACAGGAGTCAAATTACTCTGCTTTTATACATAAAGATTGTTCTTCTTATGGAGTATTGCTCATCTTGTACAATGCTGCCTGCAGGTACAAAAGAAAAAAAACTGGCAAAATAACCCTCATTATGTCATTGTGGGTCTATTGAGAGATGCTACTGAACTGCACTGCAGGCATTAGGTTTCCGCATTTTTGAAGGCTCAGCCCCTCTAGGGAATGTAAGTCAGGATGCTTTGGCCCCTTCTGTCTGAATTTTGGATCATTCTCAAATCAATTCTGTCCCAAAAAGACCCTGAGCTTTATGGAGGTACAATACAACACTGCCAAAATAGCCTTATCAAACTGACCTTAATGCAGAGGCACTAAATGATGGAGGGTCTTCCATTATAACACGTTGATGTAGTGCCTAAACTCAAAAAACAGCAAAAATCCACTGAGATTTTTCTGCCACTCTAGAGAAAAGTTACACTGACAGTCATTAAAATCTTAGAGGTACAAAATTTGGTATATTTGGGTAAGTGGGGAGGATGGGTTGACACAGACTGTTTTCTTTGTGTGTGACTGCTTAAGAAAGTGATGAGTTGTTTCTTAGTCACATTTCATTGCACATCTGGGGGCCTCTTTGGAAAAGTGGACCAAATTAATTTTGAGCAATAAACAATATGAATCCGTCCACTCTGAGAAGTGGCTTGGAAAGTCTTTTTATAGGGTCTAAAAAGGCTACCACTGTTTATCCAGTGTATATCAAAATGCTACGTCTGTCACATGAAAAACATTTGAGGGCCTTGGCACAGGCCAGTCTGACCCACAGCAAAGTGGCAAGGCATATGGGCTGGACACAACCCATGGTTTCAACCCGCCACTTGCATCGCACATGAGACACCTGGAAGACACACCCCCTAGTTAGCAGCCCAACCGTACACGTCCCAGCCAGAGAGACATGTTCCTCAAATCGCCTGCTTTTACACATACCAAGAACCCACCTGAAGACAAAAGGGGGAAGAGCCTTTTGTGTGGCAGATCCAACGCTCTGAAACCCTCTGCCCCATGTCACACGTGTACACCATTGAGCACTTTAAATCTCTTTTAAAGACATACTTATTCGCACTGGATTTTAATACAGATGTGTGACTTATTTGTTTGGTCTTCTGCCCGTGTTTTTAAATGCTTTTTATCCTATACTGAAACTGATCAAATAAAATACATAAACAGTAATATCTTGTATTTGTTTCTATTAAATTAGGTTTTAATGTATCTCACATTTGAATCTGCAGATTTGTACATGACTTTGCATTGTTTTAAATGTGCTATATAAATAAAATTAACCTTGACCTTGAACTGTGTGTTGCTGCCTGCGAGAAGCCAACCTCCAAGCCTGAAGGCCTTTCTGGAGTAATGCCCTCACAAGAGCCCGACGACAGATGCAGCTGAGATGGCCCAGACGGCACCTGAGGTGAACCCATCAGCGCTGGGCTGGTGTTCTCAGACGAGAGCAGGTTTTGTCCGGATCACCCGGATGGTCGGGAACATGTGTGGCGTCAACATGACACATGTTATGAGGAGTGCTGTATTTATGAGCATAGTCATCCTTCCAGTGCTAGTGTGATGGTGGAGGCATGAATTTCTTGTCGTCTCAGAATGCCTCTAGTGGTTATGGATGGCAAAATGACTGTTCGTCGCTGTATCTACCAGATTCTGCAGCCACATGTCATCCAGTTCCTGCAGCAGCACAAAGATCTGGTGGTATACTAGCCGGATTAAGTTACTGTTTTGACCTTTTTTTTAGATGTTTTCTCATTATTGAAATGTTAGTGTAATTGTCTTGTTACACAAAACTTAAATTTTAGATACAAAACAAAATGATTCCACCAATTGACTCAAAGTTTGTAATGACTGTCAGTATATCATGGTCCGCATGAAGAACTATGCTTTTCAAGAAGCAGGGGTCATCTGTTTTTTGTGACACCAGAATTTTGTGTGGACATTTTGCAGTTTTCTAAATACTGTAATAGAGCAAAAGTGTACCATTTTACTCAAATAGCAACAAAAAACAAATACAGCCTCCAGTTACTCCATAAACTGCCCAAAGGATGTTGTAAATGTCAAGTCTGAACTTTGAATTTGAGTCATTTCAAAATGTTACTGCAATTTTATCTTCCATTCACTCAGTCAGACCAAAAATATAACCAATTATGAAAAAGTTTTCTTTTACAAATACAGTTATCGGAAACTTAAGTGAAGGAGCTGTAGTCTAAAGGTCAGCACAAATAAAGAATACTGCAGAGTCACTTTAAAAAGCTTCCTTTTTTTGTTAATGAGCATCCCAACACAACTCACATCAGTCACTAAGGAGAGATACTGTAACTATGCAAGAGAACAATTCCCAAGAAAATGGATGAGCATCGTTTCTGTCTTTTAAAGTTCCTTAAAAAAAAAAAAAAAAGCATCTGGCAACTTTCTTTTCAAAGACTGAACTAGGTGTTGTACATGTGCCAACTTCTGGATGCATATAAAATACATTTCTTGTTCTGTTTTTAACAACAGCCAGCCCCCGACAGTTTATGCAGCAGTGAGCTTTTTGACTACACTGATAATTGTGCAGCGGAGGATATTCATACCATAACTTTGTCTGCAATTAAATCCCCTATCATGAGAGCTGCTGCTGGCCCTGAGTGAACCCCCATTCCCTGCTCAGTATGGATAAGGCTGCTACAGCAAGGTTTATGGCAGCCAAAAGCCAATTACAGTCTGCTCTAGATGCTATTACTTAAGACCAGCAGAATGGGATGAGAAACCCATGCAAACGGACATAAAAGACCATACACTGCACCCATATATAATCCCCTGTATGTAGCACTTACACCCGCATTCTTCACTCCCTCCAAACATGTGAAGTAGAAGCTCAGCTGCTTAAGTCATCTGTTTTACTCACTGTAGGTACTCTGCAACTTCAAAGTTAGAATAGTCATCAGTTTATTACAACACCTAGAGGCACAGTTATCTTTACAGCTTGCGAGTTCAAATGGGCCTATGTTATTACAGCCCAAACATGGACAGAGTGTTGGCACAATACCGTCACTCTAACCTGGACAAGTACATCTTCCTATATTGTGCTTTTGTTTGTCTGCGGCCAACGTTAGGGTCAGAGTCAGAGACTTAAGCCTGATGAAACAACATGAGGCAAAAAAGGAAGAAAAAAAAAACAGCAGAAAAACAGATCCTTGGTGGAAGTATTGTAAGAGGGAACAAATAGAAAGAAGACAAGTTGGGCAAAATCACCACCAGGCCGAATATCAAAATCAAAACCTCAGCAGCCGACCAGAAATACCCAGCACTACCTGCCGTTAAAGTCTCTGTTTCTGAGGCAAGATCTCTCATTTCATTTCATTTCCATGCAAATAGAATGACTAACATGCACTCGCACAAATCCACACACCCACATCCCACATGGATTGATTTAAAAAAAAAAAAAAAAAAGAATGCTCACACATGCATGCACAGGTACACACAAACACACACACACACACACAACATTTGAAAATGGCCAAATGCCCAATGTGCTACTCAGAAACAGCAGCAATTAGGGATCTAGAGAAACAGCAAAAGAGGAAATGGTTTTGCTCTATATTTAAGCAGAGGGAGAGAAGGAAATGAAATATAATCCTAAATCCATAGTGTACTTTAAAACATGGGTTGAAATACAGTTACTTTATGCTATGTGTAGTGTGTTATACTTGACATCTTCTATGTTATTTCATTTCTGGACACATGAAGACATGGTAACAGACATGTGACTAACTTGCTTTGGTAGGGGTTGAGAGATGCGATGGGAATCACTTTTGGTGCAGAGTCTTGAGAGGTGTCGGAGGCCTTCATCGGTGTTCCCACAAAACCTCTACCACGTCCTTTTGGAGGAGATCCCACAAAACCTCTACCACGTCCTTTTGGAGGAGATCCCACAAAACCTCTACCACGTCCTTTTGGAGGAGAGACAGCTGCAAGAACATGAAGAAACAAGCTCTAATTATTCAGCATATATTACCTTATATCATATCCAAGTTACTAAAAACATTGATGAATGACATATATAGATGAATATATTAATATGAGAGAATAAATACATTCCATTCCCCATGATAAAATAAGGGCTGATACTGTTATTAAATGGCTAAAACAGGTATCTGTTTGCCATCAGGCTACAAACTTAATTAAACACTGACAAAAAACTGTGTCTGCTGTTAAAACACATTAGTAGTACTCCATTATCTGATTGTGTGAGCAGGCTGCCAAGATGATAAAATGCCTGAAAAAAGTTAAACTCTCCCCACTGATCTCTCTGTAGAGTTATTCAACTCCCTGTTAACATCAGTTAGTGCCAATGAATAAAAGTCTGTTTTTTTCTAGGGTAAGGCTGCCAATCAAACATTAAGCTCTATGTTAAGTTCGTAATTACTGAATTTAGACCTTTAAGTCATAGCAGACGAAAGATGGGGATTACTTATCAGAACATCAGTCTTGTGGCCAACACACAAGCCAAAGAGATCACATTCTGTATCACCATTTTGACATTAAAAAAAATAAAAAATTATGGCTTTAAGTTCACAAATGGGGCAAAATGCAGACTTCTTGGAATCACATTAAACCAACACAAAGGACTTTTTCAGCCTTCAAAGTACATTTTCCAGGTCAGTTTGGTGGTACAACAACTCGCAATAGGTTCAATTACATTTTCTTCATCACTCCAGAGTGTCTGTATCGCCTACGTGGCACTATACAACTTCTGGGTTCCAATCTGTACCCCTTCACAAAAAGAACTATAAAATTTGACTACTTTACAGTATACGTCACTGAAAAAAATCACATAATTGATGGGCACATATGCATGCAGTACCCGGAGTTTGGCGTACTGGCTTTTGAGCATATATGTTTGTTTTTATGGAATGAAGAAGATGAGGTCCAGGGGAACGTTCAGTTCCAAAAGGATTTCAAGGACTGTTGTGCCATGGCTTTCACTGAGACATGGCTCACCGAACAGAACCACAACTCCAGTCTCACCACTGATGACACTGGGACCCCCGACTGGACCACAATAATGAAGTAACGGGTAAAATACAGGGAGGAGGGGTCTGACTGTATATGAATGAACGATACTGCTGCTCTGTTATTATCACAGAACAAATCTGGACACCAGACATTGAACTTTTGTCGGTGTGGTTGAGCCCATTTTACCAGCAGCGGGAGTTTCCTCCATGGCCACTTCTAGAACCAGAAAAAAAAAAGTGATTTGGGTGATTTGAATCATATCTCACATCTCTATCACTATGTCTCCTGTCTTGCCTCAGGAAGTTTACCGACATCAATGGCTTGACAACAAACACACAACTATTATCGAGATAGACATTTTACAACAGTTGTTACAGACAATACCGTTTCTTGACTTTAGGGGGACCCCACAAGCAAAAAGTTCACTGGTGCCGCTTTAAGTCGGTTTGGATATTTTTGACTGTTCATGGACAAAACAGAACAGATTCAATATTACCTGTGTGCTTAGGATGTTTGGACTTTTAACGCTCTAATCAATAATCAAAACAATTCCAAGTTGCTTTATAATATCTACACTGAAACAATTACTGCTATTGAGTCTGGTGTGCAATTTTGGTAAAATTACTCAAACTGCATCCCATAAGTGCTTAGACATCATTGCTCAGCTTTTTATTTTTACAGATAATACTGCCAAAAGAAATTAAACTCAGACCAGCCCACAGAATCACAAGGTGTTAATTCACCTCCTACCGTTAAGTAGCATCAGGCCCATCAGCAGTGAGCCAGAATAGATAGTTAACTACTGTCAGAATATATTTTATGCAATGCCTCACTCTGGCAGGAGTGATCCGCCATACTGAGCTACAGTGTTTGGGGGAACAATTGTCAGGGATAAAAAGATGCAATCCCACCGAGACCACTCCTCTGATTTAAGCTCCTCCAACAAATACTCACCTCTATGATACCCTCCTTTATAGGTGTGTACATCTGTGTGACTGTGTGTGTGTACAAGTCTGTGTGTGTAGAAGCAAATTCCATGGGGAAATCACAGATTGAAGCACTATTTTCAGATGAGGTGTAATTAACATCAATATTCATATACACGCTATCCAGATGAAGTGTTAAAAGGGAAGGGGTTGGTAGCTAAAGAAGAGTGCTGGTGATGACATGGAGGGTGGGAGAGCGGCAGAACAGAGCAAAGGGAGAAGCATTGAAGTTCATCAAAGGTCCTCGTTTTTTATGATTAAGATCAGTTTAGGAAGCTAATATGTATGCCAAAAATGTATTCAAACAGCCGAGGAGTGCTTGCTTGTGAGGCTACTGTAGGAAGAGAGCAATAATATATAGACGGGAAAAAGGCAATAAATAGAGAAAGTTAGTAGAAAGCAAAAGAAGTCTGAGTGTGTATGTGTGTTTATGAAGGAGTAAGGGAAGAAGAGGAAGAAAGAGCAGGGAGAGAGTTGTGAGGACAAAGGAAACCTGCAGAGAATGGTTAGTGATGAATAATGAATATTTTTAACTGCACTTCAGCAAGTGCAGATCTGGTTTTGGAATTTAAATATCTTCTACGAAGCAGTTTGAAGGTAGTCTATTTCAAGTGATAGCAGGTGATGAATATTTAAAGGTGAACATGGTGACTCCTGTGTCATGAACTTTGACTGGACACGTATTAGCAAAAAGTAATTTAAAACATTAATATTATGAGTCAAAATTTCACGGTTTTTGCAGTCACAGTTGGACTTACAAGGAACAATCGAATAACATGTAAAACATCTGAAAATACCTCTAGTTATGTGGTACTGGTTACTGATGTCATGGCTTCTGCAGAGGAGTTAAGGAGTTTCAGAAAACGGTGCTTTAAATTAGTCAACACACAGTATATGCAGAAAATTTAATTCCATGACAGCGCAAAACAGAGTGATGGCAAACAACAAGCCAGATGGACAACAGACAGACTTTGAAAGGCAGAACTTCAACAAATAAATGCTTAATTGTGGACAGTTTAGTGGAAAAATATAGTATGGTTGTCTAGTTCTGCTCCAGAAAACAAAACAATGACAGGGGATGGCAGGGATGGACATGACAGACCAAAATAGGAAAAGGCACCACTCCAACACATAAGTGATAAATTGCGGCAAGTTTGGTGGAAAAAATATTAAAATGTTTTCAAGTCATGTTTCAGAAACAAAATATTGTCAGACAGATGGACAGACAGACATGCCGACTGCAATATCCCTCTGCATTATATGCCAAGGGGATAATAAACATAGAGAAAAGTGAACCTGAGACAGTATGGAGTCATTCTAAATGAGAATAGTTTTTAACAGCACAAATAAATTAAAGAAGAAAATAATTAAATGTGATGATGTATGGTATGGCTAATGTGTTTCTTAATAGCATTGTTAATTATTATTAGCATACGTACAGAACAATCACATATTGTAATGTATTGTGGCTGTGATATTAAATTAAATATAAATGAATGAATATTTTAGCCCTTGTGTCTAGTGTCCACAACCGACAGGACGCCTTGAGCTGACAGGAATTCATGGTCTTGCTCAAAGATACTACAGTAGGACAGATGCACATCTTCACAGGGGTTTGAATACAGACCCTCCAGTAAAAAAGCAGCCTTTCTAGTCATTACATCAGCCGCTGCTCATTGGAAACACTCCATTTGTAGCGTTTAACTATCTGATGAGCACTCGCAGACTTATCGACTTAGTGAAAATGCAATCTACAAAAATATTGGAAAGTAATCAAACACTCTGAGTATGTGCAGAAAGGCTTGTTTTCTAGCTCTTAAGATGAATGCAGGACCATTTCATTAACAGAACAATTAAATGGAGCAGCAGGTTTTCAGTATCTTGGCGGGATCTCTGAGGTAACATGGATCAAAGGAGATAACGAGCGCAGAGTCTGAACTACTTAATGCACAGCCTCATCTTTGCTGAGTCAAATTAGTTGTCTCTCTCTCTCTCTCTCTGTCTCTCTCTCTCTTATCTGCGCAATGGTACGAGGGGATTGAGTCCACAACACAATATTCATGAAGCCATGAACTGGAGGAACCATCAGCCCACACAGGATCCTTCAGTCATAACACGCACACATTTTCAGACACACACCTACACGGGCACAAACACACAATATATACCAAGCACTCATTATCCACCCACATGCCTACATCCTCCACTAAGGACTATTGGGTATGTTTCTGCCACATAACAAAATCAATGTCAATGCTGAGAGCAGTTGGTAGTATAAAACAACTCAGTGAAACAAAGGCTAAGCTAATAAAAGACAGCCCAATAAAACACTGGCTACTTTAGGCATGATACATAGCACCAGTCATTTTGGCAGGAGACCAACCATCATTCGGGGGTTCTATTCCCGTATAAAAATCTGGTTGGTGGTAAAACATTGGAATGGTTGAGTTATAGACTCCACCAGCTGCAGTAGCCAGTGGGCAACAGGATAGCTTCCTGCTCCGATAGCTGGGTTGTAAATATGATAAAAGTGCACAATGTGATATGGAAAACAAGGTACTTGAGCTCCAGGAAATGCAGTATTACATTAATTTGGGATGTCCTGTGGCTACTTTTAACTGGTTGAAAACCAAGCAGAGCCTTTCTGCTCTGTTTCATCCAGTTCTTCATCCATTCTGAGAGTCTTTGAACACGAGGTGCTATGAATATCAAAGCACAACAGGATTTACTCTTCTCCAGCCCATAGTGCAGTATGGTAAATGAGACTTAAAAGTGAACAACAAAGACTTTGTTGGCTGTTCGACAATGGTACTAAGGAAATCTAGTGAAAGGACTGCAAATCACTCATCAGTGTTTTGCTCTGAAAAGACACATGGCTCCCTCTGTTGGTCTGAGGAAGCCATTAAATTTGATTCCATTTTCTCTGAAATACCACAACTCTAAAATTTCCCTGTGATTTCCTCATGTACCTGGAATTATGTTCTGTTACTCTGCAGAACAAAAGATGGAGCAGAACTCTACATATCTGCTGTTTTTTCTGCCACATTAGAAAAAATGCAGTCATTATGAGAAAACTACCCCAATCACATCTCTGATTTCAAATCATTATTCATACTTTAAGCACTACTTATTTCAGAGTAACTTCTGCAGCACTGCACTAGCTGACATGCTGATCATAAGTTTTGCTCAAATATTCTATGACACCTTTTCTAAAATGATTGTTGTTTTTCAGCGATTAATGTAATTTGAACTGGCTTAAGTATGCAGCACATCTAACTTTGCTGTTAAAGAAATAATAACTTGTTTCTATACATCAAGTACTTAATAGCTGGAGTCTAGTGAGCAAATAAGCAGCATCAAACTATATGAAATGTAATTTCATGAATAGAGAGCATGGGAGCATTTGTGTATATTGTTTCACTGTGATGTTTTTAAATTATTAATTTAAACATCTTTGCCTTAGGTGTGGTAGAACATACATATATGCATGCCCTCTTCTTCTGTGTTTAATTTAATCTACATCTGCCTTATGCTTCTTGTTTATGAAAGGAAAATTTTTTTTTTTACTACTGTCTGTTTTGTTAGATCTAAAATTCACCTGTTTATCTAAAAAACAGATGTTAATTTTTTTCGGTTTTTCCAGCTGAAAGCAACCTTCACACAACATATTTGCTGTTTTTGTACTTCAATAGCAAGGGAAAAGATGTGGCTTTGAATGCACCTCTTCATAGTAATGTGATGTTCAATGCAAACCTGACGGAACAGATGTCAACAACATACAAAACATGTGCTCAAGAAGAATCAGCAAGCATAAACTGTTGCAAGATATTGGTGCATCCCATGAAGCGCTATCTGTTAGATTTGGTGACAATTTGGTGGCAAATGTGAGATATTCAAAAAATGTTTAATAATGCTATAATCACAGTTACCTCATGTTGAAGATTTTTGTCATACTGCACACACCTACAAGATTCCAACCATGCAGAAAACCCTTTAGTTCTTCCAAATGACACTTACCGCTACTCCTCTCGTACGAAGGTCCAGGTACTGCTGCAGGTGGAGGGGATGATGAAACCGAGCTGTTTGAGACCTCATTCTGTGAAGATGATGTTTTACCTGTAAGTTGAACAAACTTCATAAGGAATTTGTTGAAGCCCAAGGTTTAAAGTTAGACCAATATATTTTAATAAAATCATACTACCTGCATCAAGTCGAGTGGGATTTCCAATCCTTCCTTCGATTTCCTCAGCTGATTTAATGACATCCATGTCTATCACAACCACCACACGCCTGTAACACAATGAAGAACTAAATAAACACTGCAATGGTGGAAATCAAACAGAAAGACTCATGCAGGAGATGGAAACAAAGAAGAAACACATGCCTGCCGTCTGCCAAGATGCTGGAGGCGATCTTCTTCAGAATGCACACACACTTAGGTGCCAACAGATTGTCATCCAACAGATAGTTCAGCTGAGAGGCCAGCATCATTGCTAAATACACAAATATATACACATTCATACATATATCAAGCTATATGTCAACATAAAGCCATGAAACAAGAGACAATGTGCAATTTGGAAGTTACTCACTACCCATGGAGTGCAGGCCATCACTCATCAGGAGCCGAAACCTGGGTGGGCCTGACTCGGCATTCTTCTGACAGATACTCTGCAACATCAACATAGAAACAAAGGAGACTAAGGGGTACAAAAAAATCAAGGGCATTAAGTCTCAGGATCATCATGATGAGCAACAGTGAACTGTTGACAATTCCATGAGAATTATGAATTAATAATGAGGAATTCTAAATAATGAAGTAACTAATCACACGAGTCAACACAAGAGCACATTATTCACATCATAAAATAAGTATTTTTGCTTAGTAGAGTTTAGGCAATAAGATGCAGAATAAAAGTGTGAAAATGTCATGTGAGCTTTGAAGTGCGTATAACCTCATGAAGATAAATATTTCCTTCTAGGCAAAAGAAAACACAATTTAGAATTACAGGTAATTATACACTGATAAAATATAGCTATGAACATATTCTTCATCTTTTATGCTGAAGATTTTAAAATGTCAGCAATTTGTGTATTTTCTCTATAGTAAATCAAGTACAATCACAATATTGTTCACAATAGTTTTAATCAAACCATGACTATCAGCTTCAGTCCAATATTACCATTCCATGCCTCTAAATCTCACACATTGCTCCTTTAATGTGCCATGTGTTATCTAATATACTGATTTAAATTATGCATGTGTTAAAACTCAGCAAACTGCAGTGGGTTACATTCACGTCAAATCTACTGAAGAAAAAAAAAATATTATTACAAAAAGTAATGACACTCACTAACATGAAGGATTTTATCAATACTTTCCAGCTCTGAGGATGAGATTTGTACTCCATGTATCTATTTGTACTGGATTTGCTCATGAAGAGGGTTTATTAAAATCACTCACCAGCAGCTGTAGCACAGGATTATTTACCTGTGAGCCATTGAACAGGGCCTAGACAAAACACACACTGAGCTGTTAGTATTTACATCCCAGCCTCGTCCAATCACTTCACCATGCTGTTGGTGTAAATCCAGACTAACATGAAGTGACAATAGTTTGATTCTCCAAATATTATATCAAGTACGCATTAGCGGAGGTAGAGAGGTACAGACAGCTCCGGTTGGATTTCCTTTAATACAACAGCCAAGTGTAAATAAATAACACCACTGTGGACGCAGCTGTTATATTATAAATCTCCTTGGTTCGCAGGGCTAACGGCTACAGCAGACGCTAAATATCAACTTCGTGAAACACAGTCGGCCACAACGTCAAATTGTTTTTTCTTGAATTAATTTTTTTCTTACTTCGACTGCCCCTTCTGTGAGTTTGACACTCATTCTCCCTGAGCAGAAAAGTTCAGAAAACCAGCAGACTTAGTGTTTTGGAGCTCCTTTCGTGTGTAGCAAGTTAAAGATCCACAACCTCTCGCGAGAGAATGGGTCGGGGTTTCCGGATTGTCGATCTCACAAACGACGTCAGATCGGTTACATCTCAACCTTCAAAATAAAAGAGTACATTTTAAAAAAGTAGAAACCGCGTTCTGTAAGTAATGCAGGTGGACATGCTAAAGATATGTAAAATGTATAGATATTCCAGGAATCTTAGGTAGTAATCCACCTTGAAACTTTAACATCAAAATAAACGCTCATACTCAGTTTGGAGTTTTTTAATTAAACAAATGAGCCTACTGATATGAAGCACAGACTCAGTTTGGTACGTTTTGCACCTTATATGATTTTTTTGTATTCCACCTATTAAAGATTAACTCATTTGTCGTTACATCTATTCTTTAAAAAAAAAACTATTTAGTGTTTACGTCGTGCAATCCTTTTTTTATTTTGAAAAGTTAAACCGGAAATCTTATTTAACAGCAATACTAACTCGAACTCAAACTCTGAAGTGCTTCAGGTGCATCTGAGCTTTAGGTGGTCTTGAGAATGGACCTTCCGTCCCTTCAATGGCAGGATCACGTCGCACAGAAATGGACTGGACTTGATCCCGAGCTAAGGGAGCATTTTACATCCGCGGCGGAAATAGACGATGTGTTTAAATGTGCCCTAACTCATACAACGTAAGTTACAAGCTAACTATTGAGTTTTAGGGGCCCATACATACCTGATCACTTTTGTCCTGGTGCTACAAAATCAGTCTTAGTTACTGTTATAAATAAATTATGCTAGCTGGTTGGCCGACTTAATGTATATTCTTTAGGCACGAAATCTCATGTCATATAAACTCACTAAAGTATTGCAATGATTCTGCTGATAGTATTGGACATAGATGTGTACGTAATGTGTTGATGGTTTGTGTGTCTGTTTTGCAGACAAAATGACCTGGACTTTGTGCAGAGCATCTCTGACGGACACTGTGTCCAGAAGGACGCAGTGCAAGCAGCCAAAAACAGGGAGATGGGTAACTCGAGCTTCAAGGCAAGAGAGTACACTGCAGCCGCTCTGCACTATTCACAGGTGAATAACTCAGACAAGGATGGTTTTATATCATCATCTTTATTTCCAGACTCAGAAGTCAATTTAAAAACAAGCAACAAATACAATACATAAAAACAAATAAAATCACAGGGTAAAAAAAAAAAAAACACAAGGTAAAAGCACAAGATAAAAACACAGACAAAACATCACCAATATTATAAAAGACAACTGTACCAGTTTCGTCGCAAGCATGACTGGTATCACACCAAACTATGACTGGGATTTGTCAACAGCATAATGGAGAATCCTTCAATTGACATATTCATTCATTCATTTTCTTAACCCGCTTAATCCTCACTAGGGTCACGGGGGTCGCATGGAGCCTATCCCAGCTAC
>JAPTGZ010000007.1:25555479-25568498 GCA_029814645.1 Fowleria isostigma | reverse complement strand
CCAGGTGTGATGGAAGAGGGAAATATCTAAAACATGCAGGACACCGGCTCTCGAGGACCAGGGTTCCCTACCCCTGCCTTAGAGACTGCAACTGGATTTGAACTTTTTTTTTTTTTTTTTTTTTTTCAAAATACAATATCAATAAATGACCACTAGATGGTGCCAAAAAAACAAAATCACAGTCTTTCTTGAACCCTTATCTTTAAAAGTGTCAAGAGACAGACACATCTGACTGTAAAATAAGTTGAACTTTATTGATCTCCGAATGGAAGTCTATTTTTATCAGCTCAATTAAGAAAAAAAACAAATAATCAGACAATGAACAAGCAAACAGCAGTCCAGAGGGCATGACTGGTCTTCTGTAAGGGTCTCTCATTGTATCTTAAAAAGCTTATCCACCCACTGCAACCACTAAACTGCAGACCCTCATCACCCACCACAGTGAAAAATCCCACTTAGTTGTGAATTCACTCAAAGAAATGCTATAAATTAATGTAACAAACTGTCACACAGATATATATATGTATATTTACCATAAAGACCTCTAGATTAATTTATGGTTTTAGGGTTAAGTCTCCATGATCTTTTCAGTTTTGCAGAATGTTGTAGATGAAGTAAAATTATTTCAGTAAATATCATGGTTGGTCTGTGCTACTGTGTGTTTCAATCAAGACTTAGAAGAGATTTGTCAAATTTGACCTAAACATTCACCTGGACTCAAGCATGAAGTAAACAGAGTCTGATGTCTGTCCAGTCTCAAGTATGCAGTATCTCAGGAAGACCTCAAGAAAAGTTCTTAAAGTTTGGAGGAGAGCCTGCACCCTGAATGCAGTGCCAGGATCATTATCATAAATCCAGACTTTTTACATAAATATAAGATTTGCTGTGAAATCCCACAGGAACAGACCTGTTTCACCTTTTTTTTCTCCAATAACCTACATGAATTATAAAGTCCAGGCTCATAATTTTTCTCCTGGTGTAAATCATCAGGATAATCACAGTTTTATTGCATTACAGGTTAAACAAGGTCTTCTTTGTTTTTTTATTATTCAAACATGGTTTTAATACTCATATAATAAATCTTCATCCATGGATACCCAGAATGCATTTATTTACTGTCTTGTCTGTGGTGGTGGAGTGTTAAGAGTTGTTTTATTTTTTTTTAAGTCTCTTGTCTTGCTTATATATATTTATAATCTTCTATATTTGCATATAATGAAATAACTGACCTCGATTTGTTTTCACACTACTATTGAAGAGTAGGTTTTTTTGTAAATCAGAGTTCCTACAAGTTAAATTTAAGACCTTTTTAAGACTACTTACCTCAGAATGTAATGCCCATTTCATGGCCTATGTCATGGCATTACTGACAAAAATTAGTGAGTCTACAATTTTGGAAAATGTATTTCTTTTCTCCAATGGCTTGTTTCATAAGAGGCCTTGAGATCTTGATAACTAGTTCCTAATTTCAATATAAATCATCAGGTCTGAACAGGCGAAGTAAGCGACTACCATTACTTTCTTTGCAGCTTTGACATTTCCCAGACACATTTAAATACAACGCAGTCAACAAGTTTATGGCAACTTAAGACCCCACCATATCAAATGTAAAACCTTTTAAAGACTTTTTAAAAAGGTTTTTAGTACAGATTTGTAAATTCAAGAATTTTAAGACTTTTTAAGACCCCATAGGAACCCTGGTAAGTTATATTGACCATGATTCCTCTCATTAAAAGAATGAATATCATCAAATGAGACAGAGCCACACCGCTGACCAGAGTTAACACACTCACAGCTAAAAAATCAGAATTCTGTGACACATTGACACAGCAGTTTTTAGAATGGCAGATTTTTTTAACCCCATTGATTCAGTTCCATTTTTGGACAATTTTGTTTAAACTGAAAATAAGATAAAATCAACCAAACATTCAACAGTTTTTTTTTTTTGTTTGTTTGTTTGTTTTAATTTACAAAAACACCCTTAATAGTATAACCAAGTGAGATTCCATGATGATCTGTCTTCACATCCTCCATGTCAGTGATTAACGTATCAGTAGAAACAGTTGAATCCAGTACAGTCTAACTTTCCCAAACATGCCTCACAGTTCCTGTCACACACTCTTCCTTTGCCTTGTTGTGTTTTCAGCTGTGTGCAGACTCGGTGGGTTTTAAATGCTCTTTCATCAGCTGCTCTCTCCGTGCTTTCTGAAAGCTCATCATGCAGTCCTTAAAAGTCTGGACCTGGTTCTGGCATGCTCTCCAGTCCTGGTGTTCAGCCATGCATTCCTGCACAGCGTAGTGCAGCTCAGCACAGCCGGTCCGGGATATCATCTGCTCGACGGGGTCGTCCTCATCGTCGGTCCGACTGCGGTCATGAGGAGAAGGCGCCGACATCTCGTATCAGACCTGAGAACAGTCAGTTATGTCACGATTATCAACTAGGATGGAACAGTGTGAGGAACAATGACAGGAAGAACTTTTCAGCACCAGCAGAAGTGGTGGATATTAATAAATTTTGGCTGTGTAAAGATTCCCATAGTTCATTCTTCACGTGTTTCTTTGTCATTACTTCATATGAACATTCTCTGTTATATGTACCTGTATGAAACACACTGTGTCAGTACCCCCCCGACTTCATTCCCCTCACTATATTATTCTATTGCACTATAAAACTTCTGACCAATGTGCACTATGTACATATTGTTAACATCAATCACACTGTAAATAATAGAAGTTAATAATATATGCATATACATCTCATAGACCAATATTTTTACACAACTATTCAGTTATTTATTACTTATCTCATACCATTCTCAACCCACTGTTGTCCATGTCAGTAGCTGAATGTTTGCTTATATCAGATTTATGTTTAAGTGTGCTGTGTGTTCTCAAACTTGGCCAATACAGCTGATTCTTAATAATTAGCTTTAATGCTTCACCATTTTTTTTGGTTGTTGTAAAGAAAATAAAAGTAATTCAAATGTAAATATCCTCAAAATCTTGATAATACTGTATTTTTTCAATATTCTACCTTTATCTTTAAATTGTTATATAAAGAGTATTCAATTCATTACAAACCAGAACACAAATTATATTAATACAGTATGTAATGAGGTATATATTTATACCTCAATACCTATCACATATGTAACAAGTATAAAGCAATAGAAATATAATATACAAGCTGTTGTAATTCATAATTATATGCAACCGTCTTTATAATTTATGCTAAAGTTGTGGAAAAGGTCATCAAAAACAATGATTATGCAATTAAATAGTAATTTTCTGCATGTACCGTGTGACTAAAACAGAAAATAAAACGCAGAATACCAAAAGACACTGTTTTTGTTAGTACAATGCCATAGATATTGATGTAAGAATTTGTGATTTTGGCTATTATCAAGAAAACTATGGAAAATGGATATATAACTTAAACTCTTATGAGCTATTTTTGTTTTTCAGCATTATATTTGTCCAAGCAAATGTACCCTTAGTTGTATCTGGCATAAAAATGAACAAAAAATTGAATAAAACATGGGGTGGTCTGATATTTTTTACGCAACTGTATATCTATCTTACTGTAAGACTACGAGGGGTTTTTTTTTCCAACTGTTGTACTGTTTTAGATCTTTGTCCCGTTTTTAATGTTATATATTCATTCAACAACATTTTACTCTGTCCAGAAAGTGTCCAAATCGCGTCAATAGCAAGCAAATTTAACCGAAATACTCCACAGTAACATTAGACTTACCGACTGACAAAACCGGATATTACATCATTAATATTCAAATAGTAGCTTTAGTTTTTGTTTTGACCATAGACTTACCTGTTTATTTTTGCGTGTGTGAATCTGTCAACAACCGTTCCAGAGTTCAATGTCATCACATGGAAAACACCGTCAATTTTACATTACGACCATCAGTCACTTTAACACAGGGGGGGACGTATTTAAGGAACGGACCGAAGTGTAACCATAAAATAGTTCCGTTGGTGAAGACATATAGTTCCGCATATATTGAATAAAAAACAACCAACTTAACTTTTTTTTTTTTGTCAGTAGGATTAACCCATTATTAGATCAAATATACAAATACAATGTGAATAAAGGCTTTAGTGATTTTAAGCTAAACAGAATTTTTAAAGACAGCTAATCAGAATACTTTATTAATCCAGGGGGGAACTTATTGATGTTGGACTAAACCATTCTAAACGATCACTCACAAACCAAAGCAGGGAAGGATTTTTACCCTTTCTTTAACCTTTGTCCCAAATTTAGCACTGTTGCTCATGTTAGGCTTTTGATTAATAAATTATTATTACTATTAAAAAAAAAAAATCCCTAATAACTTCAAAATGTTCTAAGATGAGGCTAATAGTAACTACATTATACAGTTGTTGTTGTTGTTGTTGTTGTTGTTGTTTTAAACATGTATTCCACTACATTTTATTGATTTGCCGATCAAGAGTGAAATGAGAAATGATTGATAAATAACTTTAAAAGGGTAAGACAATTTGCTTCACTTAAGACATAAATCTATTTTTCCCATAGCTCTCTTAAAAAAGTGAATTTTCTTAAACAGGAGTCTGGATTTTAATCTTGACTATTAAATAAATAATAGAAACTATGCATTTATTTAATGCCACACATATAAAAACAACATGACTCTTTTGACTAATTGAAATTCTGAATCTAAAAACAGATGGTGAATCTCATGGAACTGTCCTTCAAACTGAGCACTAGTATCACATGGTCCTAGAAAAGGAATTTAAAAAAAAAAAAACTATAATGAGTTTCACTACAGGGTGTGAGTTTTTAAATAAAAACAATGTGTGATAGCATGAATCAAAAACATCTGCAGGTCTCAATAACACTTTCAATAAATAAAGTGTCCAAGCTTTATGCTTTAAACTGCTAAACGATCATCTGAATTTTTTCAATCTAAGGTTTTTGCATTTATACAGATCTGGTTTATTGAGTTGAAGTTGAATTTTTTTCTGTGTGATGCCAGCACTTGGTTTCAAAGTTTATACGGTGGGATTAACAATGCAATATGTCAGTGATAGAGTTAGACTGCAATGATCTGACTCACTAAAAAAAAAAAAAAAAACCCTCAAATTCAGGTATAACAATACTGATGGGGGAAAAAGAAAAAATATGATGTGGTGGATGATTTCAACTGGTTTGACATTTTTGTAATTAGAATGATCAACAATTGAAAGAGCTTTAATTTGTCACTGTTTGATATTTTGTAAAACTTTTTTTCATTTTTTTTCTTTCTAATAACCTACAGAACAGAGACATCATTGCCATTAAAGCAGCCTCCTCTTTACTACAACCACAACATTAAGTGGAACATGCATTATATAAATACTACTTACTCTCCTGCAAGTACTTTATAATAACTTTCTAAATAAATTTTGAGTCTCTTTGCATATACATGACTTGACTTTAATTAGTTGTGGAAAACTGAGAGTCACTTTGGTAACATTTACTTCAGTTTCAGGAAAAACAAAAAACAACAAATGTTAGTCACATGTTAATGATTTTAATAATAAAGACAAACAGTCATGCCCATTGTACTGTACATACAGTGCATTGATTTGTGCTTTGTAGACTGCAATTCAATGATCAAACATAATTATAAATATAATCAAAATTAGTTATATGTCAGACTGCTTTAGATGGTTGTCTAGATTTTTTTTTGTTTTTTTTTAATCTCTTATTCTCTTGTTTGTGGCAAATGAGTCCAATTTGTCTCAACATAAACACTACGGATCGCTTCTACATTTCCTCTGGGTCACAAGTTTGTTTTCATTCTATGTACCAGCATCATGGCTCTGACTTTAATCTCTTTAGTTTTCAGTGAGTACACGATGGGGTTGATGCAGGGTGTGAGGCAAGAAACCAGAGATAGACTCAGCACACGTTGATCTGGGTCAATAAGACGCAGATAAAGTCCAATGAAAAAAATAGTAAATATAGGAATGTAAAATACAGCGACAAGGATAAGGTGCTCAGTGCAAGTGGCAAAAACTTTAATCCTATTTTTGACAGATTTCATCCTAAGCACTGTGACTAGGATGCAAACATAGGAAAGACAAATCAAAGTAAAGGGCAGTGAAAGGCTCAGCATACTAGAAACAGAGGCTACAGACCACTGCAATGAGTAATCATTACAGGCAAGTCTAAACACTGGTGCATAGTCACAGAAGTAACTGAACACTCTGAGGGAATTACAAAAAGACAGTCGAGTCATTATTGATACGCTGTAGATTAGTCTTCCTAAATTAAAAATCCAAGTAAAACCAACAATGCAAGACATGCTCCGCAGTGTGTTGATTAAGTGCTGATGCAGAGGAAAACATATTGCAACAAATCTGTCATAAGCAAGAATAACAAGTGAATATGACTCCATTGATAAAATAGAATAATAGACATACATTTGTAACAAACAAAGGTTAAATGGAACAAAGTTGTCCTTCATGAGAAATACCTTTATCATGCTGGGAATAGTGCATGTGTTGAGGATTAAATCAACTACTGCCAGGTTGAGCACAGCCATAAACTTTGGAGTGTGTAACGAGTGGTCGTAAATAATTATGTAGATGAGGAAAATATTAAACAGTACTGTAACAACATAGACAAAGGCTAGAAAGATAAAATAGATGCTGATGTAAGGAAACGTCTCAAATCCAATGATATAGAAGCCTGGAGGATGGATAATGACAGAAGTGTTTAAAACTGTCCTGGGAGAGAACATAGTTGAACTGTTGTATGTTGTCAGTTCGCGTCTGTTCCAGCTTTCTGGTCTGAAAGAAGGCAAACATTCTTATGATTCATCATGAAATATGCAAGCCAAGCATTTCACACATTAACACTGGATGCAGACAAAGAATATAATGTATAACTTAAAATATGAGGTATGCTTTGATTCATGTATTACAGAGTGAACAGATGGAACAATGTGCCTCGTGCTCACCTTTCCTGTTGTTAAACCCTCTGTTGTAAAATGTTGTTTCATATGCTGGTTAATCAGAGCAGTTGCTGTCTGAATATTGGACCTGTGCACAGTAAAATATACTCTCCTCAGTGACCTCATTAGGAAACATTCAGGTAACTAATGATTAAGAATATGTGAATGAATACTAGTGGGTAATGATGACAAACCAAACATCTAATTAAAGATGATTTTGTCACTCCATATTGTATGAACAGATAAACATGCCTGCTGAAATGAACACACATTCAAAAGCAATCCTTTCATTAAATATATTTTTTATTTGCTTAAACCTTTTACTATGGTAAAAAAATAAAGGCATGTTATCCATTTAAGTAAAACATGACATATATTTCTAGAGGTGCCCAAGGCAAATGCTCACATACACTAAACAGGATTCTGTTGGGTTATTAAGAGTCTGGTTTAGACCAGTTCTAAATGTAAAGTATCGTGAGATAACTTTAGATATATCTCCATTCAAGCCACTGAGCAGCTGCTACATATCTATCAGCCATAATATTACCACCACTGACAGGTTAAGTACAATAAAGACTTATGTTACAATGGTCATTGGGGTCATCCCAATTAAACATCTCCAGCATGTGCCGCACAAACAACTCTGATCTATGGAGGACCCACCTTGCAGTTAACAGTACTTAAAATATCTACTGCTGACCTTGTCCAGGCCTAGGGTCAGAGCTGTTTTAGCAGCAAAAGAGGAAATGTATTCAATAAGAGGCACGTAGAAATAATGCTATGTTCCTAGTTGATGATCCAACTATTTTTCCTTAGACCACTTCTTTCCCTGGTCAAAGCTAAAGTCTAAATGTTCACCTGATGTCCAGTATAGAATATAGAATACACCCACTCTAAGCATGAATAAACCCACTGCAAGATTTTAAGTTGGTAATGGCTGAGAAGGAGGTAAACATATGTAAGACAAGAGTAGACAGGAGAGGACCATTTCTTGTTATGTGGACTATGTGAATGCATTGGATCCCCCAGCCACCAGGGGGCCAAAGCTGCATGTTCAGCTATGAACCTCAAAGTCCTAACGTGCCCTTGACTGGATACCCTGGGAGACACAGTCAAATACCTTCTCAAAACCCACAAAATATGGAATAAACTCCCATTAACCCTCTAGACCTGCAGAAGGTGAAGAGTTAGTCCAGTGTTAGTTAGTGAGTTAGTGTTCCATGAGCAGATTGAAAACTGCATTGTTGCTCCTGGATCCAAGGTTTAATGATCGGTCAAACTTTCTTCTCCTGTACCCTAGCATAGGCCTTCCCAGAATGAGTAGTGTGATCCCCTTATAATTTAAACATACCCTCTGGTCTCCCTTCTTTAAAGGGGTTACCATCACCCTGGTCTACCAATCCAGTAGCACTGTCCTTGTCCTCCATGTAATGTTGAAGAGGTGTTTCATCAAAAACAGCCCCACAACATCAAGAGCTTCAAGGACAGATGGATGTCATCCACTACTGGAGCCAGGTCAATGAGGAGTTTCCCCACTACCTCAGAGACCTCAGCCTGAGTGATGGTGATCCCATCCCAAAGTGTTAGGGCTCTGCTTCCACCACAGAAGACGTGAAGGCAGGTTTTAGGACATCCTCGAAGTAGTCCTTCCATGGCCTGTTGATATTCCCAGTTCTGGTAAGCACAACTACATTCCTATTGTAAACAATGTTGGAGCCGTCATGCTTGATTACCTCACCAAACACCTCCCATGCCTAAGTTTTGGCCCTTTCTTGCTTCTGGAGTCAAAAGTACCAACCAAGCTCTACAGTACTCCTTCTTCAGCTTGATGGCATCCCTTACTGTTGATGTACACCACTGGGTTTTGGAATTACTGCCACAACTGGTTCCGGAAATCTAGCAACCACATCTCCACACAGCATCTTCAGCAATAGAGGTTCTGGTCAAGGTAGTGTTGGAGGTGGGAGTTGAAGGTCTCTCAAACAGAGGGTTCTGCCACACATTACCGACACACCTCAATTTTGGTCTGCCTGGCCTGATCAGCATCCTTCCCTGACATTGGATCCAACTCACCAGCAGATGGTGATGAGTTGACAACACCACAACATCTCGTCACCTGAGTGGCCAAGACGAATGACAACAAATCAACCCATAGCTTATGGTGTACTGGTGTCATGCATACCTGTTGACACTCTTGTCAGACTCCATTAGCTAAATTGGATAGAAATGCTTTGATTCTTAGTATTTTTATTTCAAAATTTATTTTTTTATGTGTTGGTTTATTTGTGTGTGCTATGTCACTTTTTACCACACACATTTTGCCCATTACTTTACAGCCACACGGTGACATTTCCTACAATGAAAAAAGTACTTTAAAGTTTTCTCAAGAGAATCACACCCATATCCACATTTTAACACTGGCTCATTTGGTTTCAGGATTAATTATCCTAAATGAGCAAAATGTTTGACTCTGAACTGTTGCTACATTGTTTGAAAAGAAACTTTATGCAAGCAAAAATTCACCTTGAGTCATTTACAACTGACAAACAATACTAACAGTAAATAGTGTTACAACAGGAGGCTGAAACATTGCAAAGCGCCCCCCATTTTTGACTATAGTAGTCTCTCCTGCCTCTTCAGCTCCTGGGATCCAGCTAATGACTCCTACTTGTAATATTATTACCAACGGATGCTGGTTAATGACCTTGCCTGTAATAAACAAACCTTTTATCTCACCTGTATCCATTAGAAGGGTTTGTGCTCTCACAATTAAAACTGGAGGGGAATGGGAAGGGGTAAACACTCATATGAATGAGGCCTCTTTTCTGAAAAGCTGCATTGATGAAAAGACCCTGTACGCACAGCCTCAGACCCTCAAAGAGACTCCTTCTGAAAAAACAAAAATTAATCAGCTGAGTGTGATAGAGGAAATAAAACATAATATTACACTTTAGAGTGTGCCTGATACTTGGGTGCTTTTATAAAACTGGGTTCATTTTCAATATCTGGCACTTTTTTCCCAACTTTTTAAACCCAATTATAAAAGAGAAATTTAGTCATATTTCCCTTCAGGATGTACCTAATGATGGCCTCATATGAATGCAAAAAAATTATACTCCTGCTCTGAGCCATCCCAAAATTAATTAATTTTTAATAAAATATTTGGCCCAAGAATAGAAACAAAATTTGGACTGGAAAAGCTACCAAGATGTCAGTGCATTTAATCTGGAAAACATGGCTTGAAATGACTTATATTGGTCTATAAATAAAGATACTGTGTAAAATGTGTTGATTCTAGTCGTTTTTCTAATCAAGACATGTGGATTTTTTATGAATCTCAGTCTCATTCCAGGTTTTGTGCATAGCCCATCGTGTCCACTGGTGTTACATGCAAAACCTGTCCAGGTACCATTGTCCTCTGCTTGTCCGGGTCATGTGGGCAGCAGCCTCAGCAAAGAAGCCCAGACAGCCCTCTCCCAACCACTTCCAACAGCTCTTCCAGGGGAATCCTAAGGCATTCCCAGGCCATCCAAGAGATATGGGTGGGCCCCGAGGTTGCATCCCAGACAGACGTGCCCAAAACACCTCCCTAGGGAGGTGTCCAGGAGGCATCCTCACCAGATGCCCAACCCACCTCAGCTGGCTCCTTTCAACATGGAGGAGCAGCAGCTCTACTCCAAGTCCCTCCTGGATGTCCGAGCTCCTCACCCTATCTCTAAGGGCCTTTTCACACAACGTACTTGAGTCTGTATCCGAGTACGCTACGTACTCGGGTCCACTTCATTTTGTCCATGTGAACGCAAACGTACCGTACTAGCGTACCAAACTGGAGTACGGATGAGAAGGGTGGACTGGAATACAAACCAACCGTACTCCAGTACGATACGAATGCGTGTGAATGCAAACTGGACCTGGGCGTGGATCACGGGAGCTAAACCAGATGTTACGTCTGTTCGCGCCTCTGTTTACAGAAGTGAGCTCATCAACATCTGACTCTAACCCTAACCGTGCAGCACAAGCTAGTCTTATCGACCGAACCGCTTGATAATATATCAGTGACAACGATGGGCATTCTTCTTCACTTTGCCTCAAACAGGATAACAAAAACAGCAGAATTGCTTGTTTTGTCGCCATTGTAAACAAATGAGCAGTCGCTCGGTTGATGATGTCAGGGTTTGTCTTCTTCTGACTTCCGCATCTGCTGGACACAAATGTACCTCCACATCGCTGCCTACTGTTTTAGCCCATAACATCCATTCGTACTCGAATCTGGGCCGAAGTATGCACATGTGAATGCAACACTGCAGAAGAGGTTTGAAGTGTACCTGAGTACGATACGATCCAAGTACACTGTGTGAAAACACCCTAGGCCATCCTGTGGAGGAAACTCATTTTGGCCACTTGTACTCGTGACCTCATTCTTTCGGTCATGGCTCGAAGCTCATGATCATAAGTGAGGGTTGGAACATGAATCACCCAATAAATTGAGAGCTTTGTCTAACAGCTTAGCTCCCTCTTCACCACAACAGACCGGTTTAGCATCCGCATCACTGTAGATGCCACCCCGATCTGCCTCTCGATCTCCCATTCCATCCTACCCTCACTCATGAACAAGGTATGAAGATGCTTGAATTCCTCCACTTGAGGTAGGACCTCCTCCCCAACCCAGAGTGGGCACTCTACCCTTTTCTAGCTAACAACCATGGCCTCAGACTAGGTGGTGCTGATCTTCATCCTAGCCAATTTACACTCGGCTGTAATCTGCCCCAGAGAGAGCAGGAGGTCGCTGTTCAATGAAGCTAAGAGGACCACATCATCCACAAACAGCAGAGATGCGATCCTCACGCCCCCTCCCTCTCAGATTCAGGAGGGACAGTGAGTCGAAAGGCAAAGCTCTCAACTTACCAGTCAATCTACGTTCCTCTCTCTACAATTTTATTAAAACAATCTTTTTAAAAGAAACACTAATTAATCACATACTCTCATCTTCAGCATGTGTGGTATCATTATCTACTGGTCAAGAGGCAGACTAACACCTCCAACTGGAAAATGACATAGCAGACCTCACCCCTTCACATCATACTCTCCACTGGGAACAGTTCCACTATGTTGTGAATTCATTTATTACCTTCGCCAAGGAGGTCATGTTTTTGCCAGTTTGTCTGTTTGTTTGTCAGCAACTTTACACGAAAACTACAGAACAGATTTTGATGAAATTTTCAGGACATGATGAAAATGACATAAGGAACAATCAATTAGATTTTGGGAGTGATGCAACATTTTACTCCAGTCCAAATGCGCTAATTCGATTTGAATGGTGCTGGTTACGGTCTCTCCTCTGTCCTCCATGTGGGTGTGGTCGGGCCTACCTGCACTTCACTGAGCTGTGTGTGTGTACAGTAGGTGTGTACGTATGCATGTGTATGTGCATGTATATGTGTAAAACTACTGGACGGATTTTGAGGAAATTTTCAGGACATGATGGAATGTGTATGTGAGGATGATAAGTGAGTTTAACTATTTACAATCTTCAAGAATGTATGTATGCATATAATTATTCACTTTTTCAATATGTCAGTATATAGTAGGTGTGTATATATGCATGTGTATGTGTATGTGAGGATTAGTGATGTTAACTATTTACAAAAGACTCAAGGGACTTCATTTTTCATATATTATGCTGATAGGAAGCTAAAGGATAGACTGTTGTGTGGAGAAAGGGTGGGATTAAATAAGTTATACTTCCTCTCACTCCTTTTCAAATGTGTGAATGAAGTCATACTTTGCTTATACATATATAAGTTTTTTCTTGCATGTTCAAAAACTGTACTGAACTATTGGGTTTTCACTGTGGAGTCATTTTTTCTTAGGCTCTTAACAGAAATATAAGCATTATCACAGTCCATCCAGTCCATCCTTCACACAAGCTAAATATTTTCTCCAATAGTTACACCTTCAGCAGACCCCACAGACACACACACACACACACACACACACACACACACACACACACACACACACACACACACACACACACACACA